>JAFBJT010111609.1:5011-18286 GCA_016785325.1 Chascanopsetta lugubris
TCTCTCTCTCTCTCTCTCTCTCTCTCTCTCTCTCTCTCTCTCTCTCTCTCCTCTCTCTCCCTCTCTCTCCTCTCTCTCTGCCATGCAACACAACAGGACCTGACACAACTCGGCACAGCCTCCACTTTTCAACTCTTGTTTGCCTCCAGAGTGTATCAGCCGGTCTTGTGCAGCTGGAGATATTGCAGCCCCGCCTGTGCCGCGGAGAGAGGCCTTGTTTGTGCTCCATCTTTACCGCGAAGAAAGTTTGATGGGCGCCACGAAGAGAGTGGATTTGCTGGAGTTCCGTTTCGTTAGGGTCTCAAAGCGCGTTGCTTTACTTCTACCGCTCCACGTATGGGTCACAGCAAACGATGTGTCCAACAGACACAGACGAGCCGGAGCGTCTTTCATCCCCCTCGTGTCTCTACAGAAGAGGAGCACAACACATTGGCTGCACTTGGATGAATCCTTCATAGCTCAGTGATACAACCACCTGTTTGTTTGTGGATTTCATCCAGGCTCATTTGAGCATGATGAAAACAACCATTCTTTTTATATTTGGTTGATTACGAACATATAAAAAAAAACATTAGTATCATTTTCCTGTTTTACCCAAATATTCACTTGATCTTAATTGTACACACTGGACCTTTAAATTCTGATGTTAAAGGTGCAGGGTGTACGATTTGTGTCATTTTTGTCACTTCTAAAACAATCACATACTGACATTTTCAGAATAAACTGAAGGTATTATTTTCCCTCAAATGAGCCCATGAATGTATATTTACATGAGGAGCGGCTTCTCGCTACGGGGGCCGCCATGTTTTTACAGTAGCCCAGAGTGCACATGCTAAACACCTTTTGAGTTTGAATGACAACTGAGGGCTTCTCCTTCTTCATGCTCAGGAGGGTGAGGGTGAGGTGATGGAAACAACGTGCAGCTTCACCACTAGATGTCGCCAAATCGTACACACTGCACCTTTAATCCAGGTTCCATACGATATCATGTGTTTTGTCAAGTGTCCAACTTTTAGGCTGAATGCTTCGGGATCCTTTGAGGTCAACAGACCCCATTGCCTTGACATTTATTTCCTCAGTCTGTCCCCGGCGACACTTTAAATAATAATGGGAAAAAAAAGAAATCGTAGCATTGATACCGTTCTGCTACTAAAGGGAGTCGTTTTCAAACAAACTGCAAAACAATCAGACTCTCTTCCAAAGATACAATTCCGTCTATTCTTCCACTCAAAACAGAATCGACCAAATCACCTGAACCTTTTACTTGTGAAATTGGTCGAATTCTTCCCGCTGACTCATTGTCACAGCTCTTTTCACATTATCACTGTCAAAGTGATAGATTATGTTTTCGTTTTCATCCTGAGAACCTTAATATTTATCTTGGCAGTGGAGGATGATTCTACAGAGGTAATTTTCCCTCTGAAGTGTGAACTCAAAGTTGATACAATGGAATCATGAGTAGCCCAATAATTACAGAGGGTGATTAATTAATTAAACAAGTGGAGTGTTTTTTTCCTCTCTTTTTCCATTAAGGGAATATTATCACCACACCGCACGTTTCGGTTTGCGATTCCAATGGAGCTCACGCCCGTGTTCAGAGTCATTTAGTTCAAAGTCTCTTTTCATGTCTGACGTGACTGAAACATTAGTTAAATATGAGTTAAATGTGTTTCATTTGAATTTGGAAAAGTATGAGAGGAGATTTGATTGGAGGAAAGAGACGCTAGCTGCTCTAAACATGTTGCACATCAGCACAATAGTGCTGTAATTTGTTTTTGTGTGTGTGTACTGTTACTTGAAGATGCGTCACGGCTGCAGGTGTTTGGCCTCTGAGGCTGCGCACACACACACACACACACACACACACACACACACACACAAACATTCATACAGTCATGTCCCCTACTCCCATCTATCCTGTTTCTTAATAGGCCAGGTGCAGCCAAACAATGGCTATGCGTGTGTGTGTGTGTGTGTTTGTGTGTCTGTGTGTGTGTTTGTGTGTGTATTCGCATTGCTTACATATCCTTGAGAATCTTTGTTATTTTAAGCTGTCAATGGGATTTTGCAGCTTAAACATCTAAAAACCAGATACATCTTGTAAAAGTACTACACACACACACACACACACACACACACACACACGTGTGCACATACACAGTTACCCCTCAGTGTTTATTGAGTCTGGCTGTATCTGCAGTCTATGTTTATGTTTCCCATTAGAGGAAAACCCAGCGAGTGACCTCACATCCGTTCGACCAACACAAATACAACTCTGTGATCTCCTCTTCCTGATGATTCATCTTTCTATCATAGTTTTGTTTTTGTTTTGTTTGTTGTTATCTAAGCCAAGACTGATTGCATCTGCATCCAGGCCTACATTTACTCCTTTATTTTGGAGGGTCGGTCAGTGAGATAACAAACCCCATTTCAAAATGACCAGTGTTATTGTTTTGAAAACTGAAGATGCTTTCTTTTCATTATTTATAATGACTCTAAGGTCACCCAACAGTTGTCCTCTTTACTGACAGTGGGTCAGACATGTCACAAATATCACCAGCACATTTGAAACAAAGCCCCATGGGCTAGTTTCACCCCCAGGCATTTCAAAGTAAATGCCTGAATAATGTAATTCTAGTTCAAGGCGCAATTTTGACCCAGACTGTCGAGTTGAGTCACACAACCGATTTTCTAAAATCCACAAGAAACATTTATTCTGCATTCACTTTTATTGGGGCCACGTCCCAATCATTAGTATGGAGGAGGTGAAATTTATGGCATGTACCACTGCCTACCACCGGGGGTGAAAGGAACCTGAGTATAAACTAATGAGCAATGCTCAAACCTGCAAAAAGATGCTTGTAGCTATTATAAACTGAAATTATAATCTGTATGGTTCTACACATTTGAAAGGCGCCCTCTGGAGTTTCCTTGTCGTAGTTTATAGTGTGATATTGTTTCTTTTTTTAAAATTTTCCGCAGACACAACGGCCCGTGTCCTCGAGGTCCCGTGAACACGCTGAGCGTCCTTCATTCCTTTTCTGCATAAAATGTGCAGTTAAATATTTAAACTCGTTCATTATTCACGCCCAAATTTTCTTGCTAGCAGCGAATGACTCTGCTTTTTGTTAGTGCGTCACTGGCTGCGCTCGCACGTTACCACCGCCGCCGTGAAACTGCGAGAAATGGTGTGTGCAAAATCCAAAACTGGAGGCCGTGCTTGAAAACGTCACTCGAGATCACAAATGACTGAAGCCGCACGTGTGCGGAAATGCGTGACACATACAAACACGCTCCACATCTCATATCGAAATATGTTTCGTCTCCCAGACTGTACAAACACATGTGAAGCATCATCATTACCCAAAGACCCTTATTTGCAGATCAACCAGGAAACAAGTGTTACATTACCACAAGACCACCGAGAGAGAGGAGAGAGAGAGAGAGAGAGAGAGATGGAGAGAGAGAGCGAGAGATAGAGAGAGAGAGATAGAGAGAGAGAGAGCGAGAGATAGAGAGAGAGAGAGAGATGGTAGCAGCTGCCAAGCTCTGAGTGGGGTTAAGCATCACCACAAGTACAACCTAATAAGGTCTGAAAGTACACACACACACACACACACACACACACACACACACACACACACACACACACACACACACACTTGGCCCGTGTTCAGACTCTGTATTGCTGCAGTCAGCCACTGTAAGCAGTAAGTCACATCTGGCCACAGAGCCTCCAAAGCCGGACTGTGTTGTGATGCGTAATGTTGAAATCCTGTTTGCGGAATCTCCCCGTGTCGCTCTCACAGCCGCTTCAGCCTCGTGTTGCTGTTGTAAAACATCGGATACAATCAGTGTTAACACGGGTTTCTGAGTTTGAGTGGAATGCACGCAATGGTTGGAAGGGGCAAAACAGCCCGCGCTCAAGCTGCTACTGTTGACTGCGCCAACGCGATGCCAACCCACTCCCCCTGCTGCCCGTAACTGGTATCACGGGGAGTTTACGGCTTTTGGAAAAATCGTTCTCTCATCTGCCCAAATGTCTGTCATGTTGAGACCGGAACGTATCTGTCTCAAGCGGCTCTGAATTAGATATTTCATTTACCCGTGTTCGCGACCTAGCTAGCGTGTTAGCTAAAACGTATCTAGGAGGCTAGCACATCAAAACATTTGGAAACAAACCATACAAAGTTATGAATTCAACTTAGTTCTATTTTAATGTTGGAACTGCATTCCGAGATTCTCGGTCAGACCTCCGATATCCCCCCTTTTTGTTCGCTCATCTTCAAGGTTGTTTTTCACTCTCCCCCGACCTGCTGATAAAGAGCCGGCGCTTCAGCGTGCGAGTTCTCTGAGTCACAGAAGAGAGTTCAAGAGACGGCGTCATGCCGTTTTATCCGTGTGCTCGACATCATCATCTGAATTGTTATGATGTTGTAAACCTTTGCCAGATGTCTTCTCGGGTCAAAGCTCCATTTCTTTAAAATCATTTTTACCGTGACCTTTTTTTTTTTGTCTTTTTTTTTTTTTTACAATGTAATATGAAGCCAATTCGACTGTTTACCTCTAAACAGCCTCACAAGCGGATCGGTGATTGTGTTATTCTCCCACTCAGCCTCCTCAAACCTCTCTGTTTAATGCCCACGATCTGTTTAAAGCCCTGCAGCATTTCACACCTGTTCGCTTTCAGTGGAAACCCACCGTGGACTCGATCAGGCGCAAATCACATTATCTGGTCCAAGCAATAAGTGCTGATCAAGTTTTCAGGGCAAATGCAAGAGAGACGGAGAGAAACTTCTCGGTTATTTGATATTCGTCATCCAATTTTCAGACTTTATTGTCTAATGTGCACGTTTTGGGTTTCAGCGCCTGTGCGTTTTTGTGGTTTGGTATCTCAAAAGCCGAGAGCGAGGTGCCAGAGCAGAACCAACGGCTCCTCTCGCATCCTCGTCTCTTGACTGACAACTGTTGTCGACAACTCCAACGCAAACACAATGGCCGCAGAGGCAGCGTAGCGTACCGGACTGCAACAATATTGTGAGAGGCCCCAAACAAACTTCTCGAGTCAACAGTTCTGGGCTAAATAAAAGCCGCCGAGTCCCTCGCTAGCGGCGAGTGACGGATGGAAGTTGACATTGCCGCCTCTGAAGTAACCTAAGATGCCAAAATGCAAATCAGCGAAATCTTACAGACACACGCCGCGCGCGCGTGCGCGCAAAAAGTAGAACAATGCTGCTCTCTAGCTCCCTCTGGAGGATGGAGAGGTAGAGGATCATTCTCTCTCTCTCTCTCTCTCTCTCTCTCTCTCTCGCTCCCTCCCTCCCTCGCCCCCTTTCCTCGCTGAAGGGAGATTAAAAGCTGATAGGAGATCTCAAAAGACATGTTGCACTCCTGTTCTGACACACACACGTGCACGCGCACACACACACACACACATGCACATATAGACGGTAACATTAGCCCTTGTATAGCTGGGAGCTCCTGATGTAAAACACATGTTCCTGCCTCAGCAGTGTGTGTGTCTGTGTGTGCGTGTGTGTGTGTGTGTGTGTGTGTGTGTGTGCCGGTGTGTCTACGGCTGTTTAAACCAACTTTATCGCTCCATCAGTTCAGAGACAAGGAACGATTCATTCAGAGAGCAAGAGAGAAAGGAGGGAGGAGGGGCGGAGTGTGTGACTTTCTGTGTGTGTGTGTGTGTGTGTGTGTGTGTGTGTGTGTGTGTTGCAGACGTTGACTGACAGATTTTTCCCCCTCTGTATTAATCAAACTTATGGAAAGTCGGCCCACTGTTATTTAGACTATGGATAATCCCCCCTCCAAATCCAGCCTTGTACGAGCTCCATTCCTCTCGGCGCTGTGTCCTAATGACAGATGACTTCTGCCTCTGGATGTGCAGTCAAATAGTTGATAGCATTACAGACTGTGAGAACATGTCTCAGTGGTTCCATGAGTTGGGGGCCAACAGTGAGTCCTCCACACATGCAGAATAAATCACCCCTAAGCAGCGTTTGTTTTCCTCCATTGATCAGCTCAGTCAAAATAAGACTTTAACAGGGCGCTGTGGCCACACGGGCTTTGCAGCGCTGAGCCTCACCTGTCATGTATGTGTATTGTCCTGAGCTACAGTTGCCAGATGAAGTTCCTGCTCTGGGGGGGTTGGGTTCAGGGAGCAGGGTCTACATGAGTCCAGCTCAGTACATACGTGTTTTCAAGATCACATATTGTATTAATGAGAAAAATCTAGGTAGAAAGTGGATACTTTGACATTTTGGAGACATCGTCTCAATCGTTTTTCGTTTTGGACATTTTCTATGAAATGATTTTGATGTTGACATACGGAGGCAGCAGGAGATTGTTTAATCTTTAAACTGGCAGCTGGTTGCATCTGGGTGGAGTGTGCTGAATGCTGAATTCTGCTGATGTTTTCCTCTACCGCAGTGCATCGTCACTGGTGTCGGCGCTCGTCACCGAAAGCTCTCGACTCTCGTCACCTCCTCACGTTATCAACTTCCGTGGCCACTCGTTTGTGCTTGGTTCGTTTTCTCGACATATTTGTGTACGGCGTTGGTACGGTGACGCGAAATGTCTCGAAAACGTCTCCGAAAGTAGCTTTAAGCTACATGACGTTTGCCCTCACGCGACTTATATGTAGCCTGTGCTACACGGGAAGGGATGAGATGTCTTGGTGTGGACACACTTTAAAAAAAAAAAGACTGTGATGAAGAAGGACAAGATCAATGGGCGAGTCCACAGAGGCAGCTCCATGGGACAGCGCCGGTACAGATAGTGAAGTTCCTTTTTGTTTTTCTTGGCTTCCTGCTCCTGTCTGACGGTCTCAGTGTGTCCTCAGGTTTATTTGAGGCTATTGTAAACAATTGTGAGTCTCCCACCGTGTCGTGGATTAGTGACGAGCAAACTACGGAGAAAGTCCGGACCCAATAATGTAGCGATCATCTGCAGAACGCGTCGCGTCGTCGAAGCCTCCACTGTCTCCATTAGAGGGTTTAGTCGTGTTTAATTCACCTGATCCTCTCGGAGTTCCGTCTCGGCGGAGAGGGGAAGAAGAAATGTGGCTTCTAGTTTGTGCCTTCACTTCCCGGGGGCAGTTCCCTCAGCAGGTTCCGGGAGTCGATTCACGTCACCTCGATTGTAACAGCTGAGCTGATGTGAAAAGAACCAGTTGCACCGGAGTAACGTCCGCTCCTGCCTCTTTCACCGGGCCGAACGGCTTCCACCCGAAAGGAGGAAGTAACAGAGACACTCGCTCTGCCGCTGAAAGGTGTAATCCATCAAAGACGAGTCAGCAAATTAACGTGTGGGGGGTTTGTCTTTTGTCTTTCTTTTTTTCTCTCTTTTTTTATGTCGCCTTCCCACTTTCCCCCCGTGGCCTGACAACCGAGTGTTACCGAGGCGGCGGATCAGAACTGTCCACATTGAAACCGAATCGCAGGGTGCCGTGGAATTAAAGCTACAAAGCACACATGTCGATAACATTTAGTTAAACCCACTGAAGGGACGGTTGGAGCGCGGTGAGGGAAAATAGCCGAAAACAAATAGATTTGCTTGATAAAGGTTTCTTCTCGCCGCTGGTCGTTCTCTCACAGAGCGAACTCATCTACATTTAAATTCAGCCGCCAATGTGTGTGGTCATCCGTGCCTTTTGATTTAGTGTGTGTGTGTGTGTGTGTGTGTATGTGTGTGTGAGAGAGAGCGTGAGTGAGAGAGAGAGAGCTTTATTGACCGGCAGATGAAGGCTGTGTGTGTGAGTGATGAAAAGCAGGCGACCAGATGGACTTATGGGAAATAAGCTTTTATTTATTTATACCATTTGATTAAATGGCATTTGTTTCTGTCTCTTGGTGTGTGTGTGTGTGTGTGTGTGTCCTATTTAATGACAAATAGAATAGAGGGATCAGAGCAATCAGGTTTGAATGATTACTATGGGAATGAGGGAGAGAGAGCGACTGATCAACGGGGGAGGAAAGGAGACAAAGTCAGATTATAGAATCGACAAATACTTTCACCATGTCAACACTGGAAATATGACTTCTGTTTGTTCCCCTCTCTCACTTCCTGTTTTCCTCTCTATTCATGTGTTTGCATGAGATCAATTTTTATTATATTCCTTTCCCCCTGCTTCCTCTCCAGTGCCGTCAGTTCTTTTCTATTATTGTTAAAGGCACAGTGTGTACGATTTGGTGACATCTACCGGCGTCTAATTGTAGGGTTCGGTCAAAAGTAAGTTATACATTGGGGCGATTATACATTTGTATACATGTCTGTCTATAATTTGATTGTAATTCTATTTCTATAGCTCGAAAGTGACCAAATATTGACCTAAATCTTACACACTGCACCTTTTATGAATATTCCTGCTATTGTCACTTCTTGTATCACCCGATAACCCGTAAAAATGCGATCCACACCCCACGCACTGTTCCTTTAAGCAGCGTATCCATAGTCAGAGCGAGTGGGAGGCCAGTATCACTGCTCACTCACTAAGTGTACAACACGTGTAGAGTGGGAACCTCCCACAGTGGCGCTTCACCTCTCCGACCGGAAGACACTCGTCTGGCCCATCTCATTCCGTATTCTGGGATGTTCGCGCCGCTAATGCCGCAACGTCCGAAGGTCAACGACCCGTTAGTCCATAAATATTTGTTGTGGATTAATTCCAGGTCGAGACGTTTCTCGTGCAGCCTCCTCCCGACTGAAACGTGTCCTATGGAAAACGGAACTACGGGAGAGAGTTAACGCTGAGCAGGACAACACGTAATAAACCGAGGGTGTGTGAAGCAAGTGGCCACAATCAATCACAGTCAAAGACACTTAAGTTAATTAAGTGTTGGAATGCCACTTTTATATATTCGGCAATAAAGTCATCCATCGTGTCGTACTATCAACAAAAAGGTGGTTTATTGTGCTTTTATGTGCATCGCGGTGGACATTGGCTGAATTCAGTTAAAGGCGCAGCCTGTACGATTCGGTGACCTCCACAGGTGGAGTTGCATGTTGCATCCGTCACCTCACCCTTCTGATCACGCAGGAGAACGTGCGGTCGACTTCAGTCGTCGTTAACACTCAGAAGATGTTTCGTACGTCCACTTTTACTTCTGTAAAAACATGGCGGCCCCCGTAGCGAGGACCCGCTCCTCATGTAAATACACATGAATGGAGTCATTTTAGGGAAATGGAAAACAAAACATTTATGTGATTATAAATTCATGGGATATTTCAGGATGTAATTATATTGTCATATTTTCAGAAGTGACCAAAATGACCAAAATTGTACGCATTGGACTTTTAATCATCTCCAGGTTATTTAGTTTGTTGAATCTAGCAGCCGTTCTGCATAAATCACTCCTCCACCCCTCTTTAATCCCTGTGTGGTCCCTTTAATTTAAACACATTAGCCAAGATCAAAGTGGAACCTCCCAGAGATTGAGGTCAGTCTCGCTGTTGTTGTTGTTGTCATGTGATTGTTGATTTGTGCGGTTTCCTTTTGTCTCGCTTGATTTTTCTCATTAAATCGATTTGGGGTTGGATCCTTTTGTCGGGAACTTTGTTGGAACACGGCCGCGCAGACGATGTAGAAATGTGGCTCCCCGGAGACGCCCCGACATAACTGCTCCAGCCTGCCAGTACATGCTGTTTGTGTGTGTGTGTGTGAGTGTGTGTATGTGTGTGTGTGTCTGTCCGTGTCCTCTACAGTTTATGAGTAATAACTGTAACACACAGGGAATGTGTGACTTCACCAATGTATGTGTCTGTACGAACACCGGCCCACAACCTGCAGCTTGCGAGACACACTCATTTGTCTGTAGACGTGTGTGTGTGTGTGTGTGTGTGTGAGAGAGAGAGAGAGAGAGAGAATATGAATGTATGAATGTATGTTCGTGTATGTGCCAGAGAAAACGAAAGACAAGGAGTGTCTACATATGTTCCAAGAGAGATTCCAACCTCATAAATCACTTCAACTGGTGTTCAACAGTCAATCTCTCTCTCTCTCTCTCTCTCTCTCTCTCTCTCTCTCTTTCTCTCTCGCTCTCAAAGCTCTGCCAACAGGAAGATTTGTGTTCTGTGTCTCTGTTGTCTGTCGTATAAGATTAGAGAACAGAGATGGAGAGAACGAGAGAGAGAGAGAGAGAGGGTAGAAGATGGAAGGAAATGGAGAGAGAGAGATTTTTTGACTTCTTGGCTGTGTATATGTGTGTGTGTGTGTGTCTCTTTATCTGTGTGTCCTGATGTTATCCAGATGTGCAGCCACAGTGGGCTGTAAAACTCAGAGTTATTGTCATAACATTGTTGCTCACTGTGTCCGTGTATGTGTGTGTGTGTGTGTGTGTGTGTGTAGATGTAAGTGTGTGGGGAGCGGGTGTCAGCAAGTGTGTGTATATATGTGCGAGTGAGTGTACGTGTGTGTGTGTTGCTTCCTGTCGTCATCCTAGCACTTTATTACAGAGCTGATGGAGAGAGAGCTAGCACAGGGACATCATATCTGCCTCACACACACACACACACACACACACACACACACACACACACTCAGGCACACACTCACACTGTATGAGCAAACGGAAGAGTCCGTTCTCTGCGGTGTAATTGCTTCCAATATATATTGACAGACTCTTTAGTCCATCTGTGTGCAGGATGTTCTGCTCCGGCTCTGTTTGCTCATCTGTGTTGGTCCAGTTCAAACCGACGGCGCTGGTTTGGAATCAGTCGCCCGTGGCAACGACCAGACCGAGAGCAAAACGTACGATATGAAGACATTAGTCAGGTGATGGGGTATTTATGTCAAAATTCAGCTCATCGGTCGTTTCTGTCCCCACTCGATTCCACTCAACAGTATACGTTGTAATGTTGCTTCATTATGATTTCAATGTTTTATTATTGTTATCATTCAAAATGACATTTACATACATTTGCCTTAAGCGGGTCCGATATGGGGGGCCGCCGTGTTGTTACAGTAGCCCAGGGTGGACGCAACATGCAACTTCACCACTAGATCGCGCCGAATCCTACACACTGCACCTTTAATACTCATTTCTAATATAGAGTTATGACCTGCCATTTACTTTGTACTCTATCACAGCTTTCGGTGTAGACATGAGTTGGCACAGTCTCATCCGACCTGTTGCCTCCTTGATAAAGTCTGTGCCTAAGGAGGAGGAGTCAACATGTTGGCCACTAGAGGGAGCAGCGCGCTGAAGCTGCCAGCATAAATAACAGTGCAGAGAAAACGAGGAGGTCGATGATGTCAGAGGTCCCATTTCTATTTTTACGTCTGGTATCTTTGGCTCATGCGCGGTCACACCAGTGAGGATTTGACTCCGGGTTGCCCCGGCGCTCCATCTGCCCCCTGTACCCCCGCCGCCGCCCGGCTACTGTTCGAAATCTTTTATAACCTCCACTCGGATCATGCGCTGCCACAAATGTTTTTATTTGTTTTCTCGCTGCGAGGAGCCGAGAGGAAGACGTAACCGCGGCGAGAGTAATGAAAGAGAAAAATCTGCTCCCTCTCTCCCTCTCTCTTTCTCTCTCTCTCTCTCTCTCTCTCTCTCTCTCTTTCTGTCAATCTTCATCCCACCACCCTCCTTCTCTGTCTCGATCGCCCAGCCCTTGCTTTCTCTCCATCTCTCGGTAATGACTAAGTATCACTTTGAAGGTCATGATATTTGCGACCTGGAGGTGTCTGTAGTGTGTGTGTGTGTGTGTGTGTGTGTACGTGTGTGTGTGTGTGTGTCTCATTATGAGAAGTGTGTGTAACTGTGAGAGGAGTGAAGTCGTCCCTCCGGCTGAATCCGGATGAATGTGTCTGCGCGGCGACGCCGGATCTCAAGCTGTTCCGACAAACTCTCTTTCACTAGTGGCAATTTGTTCCCTCTCTTTTTCCTCTGGTTGCCTCTTGTTCTTCGTCCCTCCCGCCCTCGCTGCCTGTTTCTCTTTCAAACAGATTGCTTTCTGCAGGGTGGCAGGGAAGAAGGAGAAGAAGAAGAAGAGGAGGAGATAGACAGAGAGAGAAATTGAGATTCCTCGTCCTTGAGTGACCCAGTTTCATTTCTTGCTGAAAATGAAAGAATGAAAGAAAGAAAAAGAAAAAAACCCTCTGCTTTGTAGTTCCTCTCCAACCATCGACTCCATTACCTGCTTTTTTTGTTATTGGTTTTTTCGAGTTTAATAAATTTTTCTTTTTTTTTTTTTTTTACTTTTTTTTTTTTACTCCTTACCTCCCGTGAATGATCCAAACAGCCGGTGTCTCTCTGAGATAAATCCAGGATATTGATGTACAGGCTGAAGTTATTACTGACGGAGAGGCCTGGATCTAATACCATTAAACTGGTATATGTCTGAGATCGTGATATTTAACCAGCGCTTGTTTTCTAAATATGTGTATTTGGCCCCGCCCACGTGCGTAGGTGTCTGAGCCAATCAGAGCAGGCTCAGTTGTTCCCTCTAACCACATCACCTGTGCCTCCCACGCTCGGTAAACTCAAGAATATGAATATTTTGACTGCAATATTCACGGAGGTGTGACATTTAAGAATTCCCCCCAAAATTGACATGACACCCATCCACCCATCTTCATAATCTCTATAATAATCTCTAGGCGAGTGCCACCGAGTATTAAAAGCAACTGTAATCTCATTAAAGATGGAGTGTGTAGGAGTGAGTGGCTTCTAGAGGTGAAGTCGAATGTTGCAGCTCAGTGCCTCATGCTTCACTCTTCCTCTCAAACTGTAGCCCCTCGTCAATCAGACTGAGGCCTTATGGGTGAGGGAAGCGCAGCGCACCGCACCTCCAGTCCAGTAGGTGGCGGTATGAAAGAGGTGGAACGGATGCAGTCAATCCTACGTTTCCGATGACAACCGCAGTCCACCGTCGCTTCTCCTGCATGCTCGCAAGGGTGAGGGTGTGTGCGGCTTCACCTCTGGAGGTCACCAGATTTGACACACGGCACCTTTAAGCCAGATCGCTGGGCCTCAATCTGACAACCTGCTGACTGCAGAGGCCCACCTAGTCAAATGAACCCGCTATTAATACTTCCTGTCCTGTCTGTCTTCAAACACCCACCTTTTTCAGTAGCACACAGCAGTAGCCGCCTGTGAAGGTGTCACGGCCGCAGTTTGATTCCGGGCCAGGTTTTTTTTATTTTTTTTTACACCTGTTGATGGATCGGAGTGTTCGGCGGCGGCGGCGGCGGCGGCTCTGTGCCATATGCGAGTCTAATTAAGGCCTCAGATAAAGTGACAGCTCATCTTTGAAGCCTGATAG
>JAFBJT010111609.1:18298-74858 GCA_016785325.1 Chascanopsetta lugubris
GAGCCGAGTGGAAGTGCAATATGAAAAGCCTCTCCACAAACAAGGATGTCAGGTGATACTCTCCCTCTCCCTCCGATAACAGGCGGGTTATCATACCTGCTGCTACCTGGAGCAAATAGAACAAAGATGGAACTCGATTGTACGCGCTCATGTGCACGCACGCACGCACGCGCGCACGCACACACACACACACACACACACGCTCCTCTGAGGATGGCTGATCTGTTTGGTTTCTCTTGACAGCCGGTGCGTGGCCATCAACACCCCGAGAATGTGTGTGTGTGTGTGTTTGAGTGTGTGTCTGCACTTTTTTTTTCATTTCTTTAACAAGGGTGCGCTGGTGTGTGGCCTCGGTGCAACGAGAGGACTTTGTGACAGAGACGCTGGGATGAAGGGATGAAGGGATGAAGGGCTGCAGGAAAAAGGGTCAGACTGATACAGATATTGATGTAGTGCGAGTCAAACACACCCTGGAGCCTGACGGAGAGAAACTGAATTCCAAATAAGTATATAGATATTTAGAGGAGCGTGGGCATTATAGAAGTGCACACACACACACACACACACACACACACACACACACACACACACACACACACACACACACACACACACAGCTGCTGCGGCTCCTTGTGTTTCATTATCCCGCCATTCATGTCAGAAAGTTCTGACCGGCCCAGTATCTGCATTCAGTTGTTCTGGCCGGACGAAAACCGCCGATTGTTGTTGGTGCCAGGATTTTAAAATATTCCTAAGTATTTTCGCCTCCGATCATTTCCACAGAGCCAACGCAACGCTCCGACCAATAGGAAATATATACGCTGAGCTGGAGCTGCCCTGTTGATGCCACAGGTCAGAGTAGAACGGCTGGACTCCATCAACGCTTCAGCCTCCCTGAGTATTGATCCTGCCAATGTGGTGCTAGCCGTATGTGCAAGGGTCCGTTCAAAAAGTTCTCATCCTCGCCCCCAAGACATCGCAGCAGCTGGATTGTTTGTTCCCACCTCGTCGACTTCGGGGGCTTGACATCACCTGACACCAGCAACCTACTTCTGTGCCGTTGCGTGGCCGGATGTCCTTGGTCTCAGCTCGGGCATCTATCTTCACCTACCGATGTTACATGTGCAAATACACACTTTTTTTTTTCCCAGGCTGGGAATTGAACCCATGACCTCATGCATTCAAAAGCACAACTTGTACCATGGAGCAACACCCCCAGTCGAGGGCTATAGAACGGTGACGTCGGCGTGCACAGTCATTAGCCCAAATGGTCAGGCTGAGAACTTTTTGAACCGCCTTCACGCACAATTAAGTGGCTGCGCGGAGAGCCACCTCTGCACATTCGGCGCCGCATCTCTCATTTCGCGCTATAGAAATTCATAGCAACAAGTTGCCTCGGGGCAACAACTTTACACCGAGCCAAATATAAATAGGCGATTGTTATGTGGGAGCATTGTGAAGCGCTTGGACTCGCTTCATGCCTCCCAGTGTGTGTCTGTGGACAGATACACAGCGTTTCCACCGTATTGTTTCGAACTCCAAATCCCACTCTATGAATATTAATAAAAGTGCAGGCTTTTCCCCGAGTACCACAAACATACTTAGCAGCGGTGTTATGCATTCACAGGTACACACACACACACACACACACACACACACACCCACTCTGAGCAGCACCTCATTGGCGATGAACAGAAACCATATAGATGATTTTAGATTAGTGAACACGCCCGTATGTAATTTGTTTTTTTTTTATATATATATTCAGAAGTGACTGAACTATTACACACTGCACCTTTAAAGGTCAGGGTGTTTCATTAATTTCAGCCGCTCTTCTCGCGTGTCAATTGCCGGAGTCCAAAAATGTGATAGTGCCCGTATCAAAGTACAAATGTTGGTGTGTGTGTCCGTCCCTCTGAGTTCCTGCTTCTGTGAGGTTGGGCAGCGATTCTACACGCACACACACACACACACACACACACACACACACACACACACACACAGCGTTTTAAAAAACCCTTTTAGCACCTTTAAAGGTCAGGGTGTTTCATTAATTTCAGCCGCTCTTCTCGCGTGTCAATTGCCAGAGTCCAAAAATGTGATAGTGCCCGTATCAAAGTACAAATGTCGGTGTGTGTGTCCGTCCCTCTGAGTTCCTGCTTCTGTGAGGTTGGGCAGCGATTCTACACGCACACACACACACACACACACACACACACACACACACACACACACAGCGTTTAAATAAACGCTTGTATCTGCTCTCATTAACGCCCGGGAAGTATTCATTTGTTTTGCTAGCAGTCCAATATGTCCTCTGCATTTTGATGAGTGGGCCTTAATGAGCTGCCCAGCCTTATCGTTTGTCCTTTTGGCTTCAATTTGATGGTGCACTTTGAGGTCGCTCTGCTGCTCATTTGGCTCCGGAGAAAATGGAGCCGGTGTTTTTCATATTTCTTGCAGCATTTTAAGCAAAAACATGCTTTATTTGTGTTTACTTGCTGTGGTGGGATCCTGAGTGTTTTTCAGGAAACCTGAAATAATTGGCTGCCGGATTTGAGGAGAAATTTGGTGTCGCTCGCTATTTGTAACGTGTTTCTTTTTAAAGGTGCAGTGTGTACGATTTCTACCATTTCTGTCGCTTCTATTGATGAAAAAAAAGACAAAGCAATCACATTCTGACATTCTCATCATCACCCTAAATGTATTTGTCTTTCCCTTTACCCTTAAATGAGCCTATTAATGTATGTTTACATGAAGCGGGTCCTCCATGGGGGCCGCCATGTTTTTACAGCGGCCCAGCGAGGACGTACCAAACATCTTTTTGAGTTTTAATGACAACTGACGTCGAACATAGGTTCTCCAGCGTGTTCATGAGGTTGAGGTGATGAAAACAACATGCAACTTCACCTCCAGAGGTCACCACATCTTACACACTGCACCTTTAATTCCAAGGCAGCTAAACATTATTAAACCATAGCCTTCCAAATGCATCGCTTATCCCGCAGTATCTCGGTACCTGTTTACCTCTGTGAGCGTGCTCCTTATTGTCTTGCCGTTCTCGGTTTTGACCTCGACCCTCCGCGCCTCCTCATTTCCCACCGCCGCGACCTCTGACCCGGGACACGCGCTCGCGCACATACACAATCAGCCATCGGACCCAGGCTGAGAGGGACGACACGGGGGCTTTTTTAGAGTTTTTAAAAAAAAATTCTATTGTTCTGTTTCTCATCTCGGCGTTGAACGGCGTTATCCGTGGCGCTTTGGCAACATTGTCCCCCTGACATTCACGCCAATAAAGCGTATTGAATTCAATTGATCCAAATCGACAGTGAAAATGTTGTGCATTGTCTAACTCTCTCCTCTAGCTCCCCCCCCCCTCTCTCTCTCCCTTTGTGCCATGGCCATAAATCCTGTGTTTACCTCGCTTGTCAATAAGCGTATTGACAGCACGCGGGGTGGACAGGCACAGCCGGGGTCGGCAGGTGGACGAGAGGGTGGAGAAAACAAGCTAAATTGGGGCGACGGGCGCGGAGTGAGTGATGGATGTAAACGTTCGCTGGGATCGTTTGTGCCGCCATGTTGGGGCATAAATTAAAAAAACAAACCAAAGGGAAAAAAAAACCCTGGCGAGAGGAGTGTCTGTCGGCGCCGCTGGGGAATGTAAAGTCTTAAAAATGGCAGTCATATCAATAAAAGTTCCCTCGCTGCCGGACCCCCCCCTCCCCCCCCCCCCCCACCCCCCCCCCCCCCTCGTTTTTTTCATGTGACGGTCGTGTGACGTCGTGTGACATCATGTGACGGTCGTGTGACGTCGTGTGACATCATGTGACGGTCGTGTGACGTCGTGTGACATCATGTGACGGTCGTGTGACGTCGTGTGACATCCGTGTGACATCATGTGACGTCGTGTGACATCATGTGACGTCGTGTGACGTCGTGTGACATCATGTGACGTCGTGTGACATCATGTGACGGTCGTGTGACGTCGTGTGACATCATGTGACGTCGTGTGACATCATGTGACGGTGTGTGACGGTCGTGTGACGTCGTGTGACGGTCATGTGACATCATGTGACGGTCGTGTGACGTCATGTGACGTCGTGTGACGTCGTGTGACGTCATGTGACGTCGTGTGACGTCGTGTGACATCATGTGACGGTCGTGTGACGTCGTGTGACGTCGTGTGACGTCGTGTGACCTTCGTGTGACGGTCGTGTGACGTCATGTGACGTCGTGTGACCTTCGTGTGACGTCGTGTGACCTTCGTGTGACGTCGTGTGACCTTCGTGTGACGGTCATTTGACATCATGTGACCGTCGTGTGACGGTCATGTGATGGTCGTGTGACGGTCATGTGACATCATGTGACGGTCGTGTGACGTCGTGTGACGTCGTGTGACCTTCGTGTGACGGTCGTGTGACGTCATGTGACGTCGTGTGACCTTCGTGTGACGTCGTGTGACCTTCGTGTGACGGTCATTTGACATCATGTGACCGTCGTGTGACGGTCATGTGATGGTCGTGTGACGTCATGTGACAGATGTTTCTTGCTCTTCTTCTAACAGCACATGTGAAGCTCTTATTAAAGTAACAATGTGTGTGGTCGCCTGTAGGTGGCGACATGTCTCATGAGTGTCTGAACATGGAGGAACTGTTTTGATAGGGAGCCCCCTAGTGGCAGAAACATGTTTTTTCCATGGTCACAGTGAGAGTACAGAGAGGTGTGTGTGTGTGTGTGTGTGTGTGTGTGTGTGTGTGTGTGTGTGTCAGATCATTAAACAGTGTCAGGTGATCCTGAACTTCCTGGCAGCAGAAGGTCGACTCAGCACGCAGCATGTGGACTGTATCTGGGCGGCAGCGCAGGTGAACTCTCACCCCGGCTCTGTTGTTACATGTTGATGTTTTGGTCTCGATCTATTTATAGATTCATAGATGTTGTGATTGTGACGTCCTGTGATGTGCAGCTCAAACACTGCAGCCGTTACATCCACGACCTTTTCCCATCGCTCATCAAAAACCTGGACCCGGTGCCTCTTCGCCACGTCCTCAACCTGGTGTCCGGCCTCCACCCCAGCGCCCACACGGAGCAGGTGAGACCACACCCACCGGCGGCTGACACGGTGCGTCGGGGCGGGGTCGGCGCTCATGCTCCTCCCCCTCTCTCTGTCCTCAGACGCTGTACCTGGCGTCCATGTTGATCAAAGCTCTGTGGAACAACGCGCTGGCGGCCAAAGCGCAGCTCTCCAAACAAAGCTCCTTCGCCTCCCTGCTCAACACCAACCTGCCCATGGGCAACAAGAAAGGTGGGCGGGGCTTCATCTCTGCAGAGACAGGACGCTGTGTGAAGAGTCTGAGGCACACACACACACACACACACACACACACACACAGCCTCACTCACACACACACACACACACACACAGCTTCTCTCCTCCTGCTTTCAGAACATATCACATACGTGCTCCGCTCCGTCTCCTCCACCTGTCGTCCGTCTTTCTGCTGCATGTGAGAGTCACAGAGCGAGGGGGCGGAGTCAGGACACGGTCTTCAGGAAACGGGGTTCATTCAACCCGCTGAGTCATGACTGTTTCCTGCCGTCGGTCGTCATGTATGACGTGGTGAGGCGCCGTGGTAACCCTAACCGGTGATGTGTGTGACGGTGTTTCCATGGCAACCGGCCCTCGTCATCTCCACTGGACATCAGGAGCAGCTGACTCCGCGCTCTGTTTTCATTTTATGCTAACATGCTAACAACTGTAAGATCATCGCTTAGCACAGGAAGTGATGCGGGACTTGGTGTTACTCAGTCGGAATGTGACAGATCCCTCAGAGTCATGTGACCCGGGTTAACGCTGGTTAAACACGGGGCTCTGGGTGTGACAGGAAGTGCTTTAATCACTGGTTTCCTGTCAGGTTCTCCCGCCGCCAGCCCAGACAGCAGCGACAACAGCGACACGCAGCACAGCGGAGGAAGCGACATGGAGATGGACGACGCCATGATGTCGGGCGCCAAGAGGAGCCAGCAGAGGCTGTCTGACACCGAGGTAACGCGCGCACACACACACACACACTGAAATGAAAAGCGCCAGAGGTCAAAGGTCACTGACCTCTGTTCTAGGAGTCGATGCAGGGCAGCTCGGACGAGACGGCGAACAGCGTGGAGGAAGGCAGCAGCGGCGCGGGCAGCAGCAGCGGCCGCAGCGAGGCCTCCAGCAACGAGGCGGCGTCCAGCAGAGCCAGCCCCTCGGCCGGCAGCCCCGGCAGCGAGATGCACTCTGACGACATGGCGGACAGCGAGGCCTTAAAGGAGGAAGAGGAGGAGGACGAAGAGGAAGAGGAGGACGAGGACGAAGAGGACGAAGACGAGGGGAACGGGTCCACTGCTGAAGGTCAGCAGAAGGAGCCCCGGGAGCAGACGGAGTCCCGGAAAAGGAAGGCGGGAGAGGCTCTTGGCGAAGGCTCGAGCCAAGGGGCGGGACCCAGTGGCACAGGGGGCGGAGCCAAACCTAAGGTTCTACCCTTTAATCCAGAGACCTCTGCCGTCATGGCCGCGTCGGCATCCTTAGAGGGACGCATGAGGATGCTGGACGCCTGCGTGGCATCCTCGTCCGCTAGACCAGAGGGGGCGGAGCCTCAGCAGCAGCCCCCCGATATGGGCCCCTCACAGATGGTGCAGGGGCCCCAGGAGCCTCCTCCCTGTCTGCCTCGACCCGGGGACTTCCTGGGAGACGCCATGGGCGGTGAACTCTTTAACTGCAGGCGCTTCATTGGACCCCAACACCACCACCACCACCACCACCACCACCACCACCACCATCACCATGAGGGGTGAGACCGCTGCTCATGAATATTCATGATCAAAATAATGATGATGTGGGCGGGGCTTGTGTCTGAATGCCTCTCTGTGTCAGTCCCATGGTGGAGGACATGCTTAGCGCCGATGACGTGAGCTGCAGCAGCTCCCAGGTCAGCGCCAAGTCCGAGAAGAACATGGCCGACTTTGACGGCGAGGAGTCGGGCTGCGAGGAGGAGGAGCTGGTCCAGATCAACTCCCACGCTGAGCTCAGCTCGCACCTGCAGCAGCACCTGCCCAACCTGGCCTCCATCTACCATGAACACCTGGTCACAGGTGAGTCCCACCCACCTGAGGGACACTGCTCTCATCATCATGTTCTAAACTGCGTGCGTGCGTGTGTGTGTGTGTGTGTGTGTGCGTGTGTGTGTGTGTGTGTGTGTGTGTGTGTGTGCGTGCGCGCAGGTCCAGCGGTTCATAAACACCAGTTTTCCAGTTCTCACGCCGTCACTGACATCAACCTGGACAATGTGTGTAAGAAAGGAAACACGCTGCTGTGGGACCTGGTGCAGGACCAGGACGCGGTATGTCCACTGTCCCCTCATGTCCACTGTCCCCTCATGTCCACTGTCCCCTCGTGTCCACTGTCCCTTCGTGTCCACTGTCTCCTCGTGTCCACTGTCCCCTCATGTCCACTGTCCCCTCATGTCCACTGTCCCCTCATGTCCACTGTCCCTTCGTGTCCACTGTCTCCTCGTGTCCACTGTCCCCTCGTGTCCACTGTCCCCTCGTGTCCACTGTCCCCTCGTGTCCACTGTCACAAGTTTAACCCCTCAGTCTGTCACATCAACACACAGCAGACCTGTCAATCAGACTTTTAGTAAATGTCGTTATCAGTATGCTACTGTGGTCCAGCAGGGGGCAGCACTGAGGGTAAAGGTGAGGTGGTCCAGCAGGGGGCAGCACTGAGGGTAAAGGTGAGGTGGTATGTTCACAATAGCATGTTAGGGTCCTCGAATCCTCGAACAGCTACTCTGTAGATGCACCATGACTGATCATCTACTGGAGGAAATTAAATGATGAGCTTCAGCATTATTGGGATTCTTTATGTTTTTAGATATTACAAACACCACACACAGCCACTTTACTTCAACGCAACAGCTCTCAATGCAAGTGCAGACCCATTGAGGTTATATACATGACAAAACGCTTTTCTGAATCATCAGTCAATCAATCAAAGTTTATTTATATAGCCCACATTTACAAATCACAGTTTGTCTCACAGGGCGTCACAGGGTGGGTCACATCCTCTGTCCTGAGACCCTCAGCAAGAGTAAGGAAAAACTACCAGGGGAAAAAACCCTTTTAACAGGAAAAAAAGGAAAGGTAGAAACCTTAGGGAAAGTCACAAGTGAGGGATCCACTCCCAGGACGGACAGACGTGACATAGATGTTACATAGAATGTTCAATAACAATACATACATTATAAATGTAAATGATTAATGAATGTGAATGTGTTTGTTTTAGTCCATTTCCATCTCCGGGTTCATTGCGGCTGCCCGCACGTTCAGGACCCAGCGCCAGATCGGCTTGAGACTTGGGATGCCGGTGTCCTCGTCACCGTCTTGGCTTTGTCTCGTTCACCAACAGCATCGTAGCTGGAAAAACAGTGAAGGATCGTTTAAGGTGTGGTACATGTGGTTTTATGGGTTAAATGTAGTGGGGAGGGGGCGGGGGCATAGGGTTTGTGGCAGAAATGAGAAATTGAGAACAAGAGTGCTCATTCTAAGTGCATGATGTGAAATTCCCCCCAGCATTCTAGGCCTATAGCAGCTTAGTGGGGACTATTCAACTCAGGACTTGCCTGATCTAGTTTGAACTATAATCTATGTCAAAAAGTTAAGTTTTGAGTCTGAGCTTAAAGGTCGAGACAGAATCAGACTCCTGAACTGAGAGTGGGAGCTGGTTCCACGGGAGCTGAAGGAGCTTGGTAGCTGAAGGTTCTACAACCTGTTCTATTTTGATTAATTCTGGGAACAACCAGTAGGCCTGAATTTGGAGAACGGACTGATCTATTTAGTTTGTAGGGAGTGATGAGTTCTCTAATGTAGGAAGGGGCTTGATTATTTAGGGTCTTGTAGTTAAGAAGTAGGATTTTAAAATCTATTCTTCTTTTTACTGGGATCCAGTGTCAGGAAGCCAAGACGGGAGATATGTTCTTCTGGTTCCAGTCAGTCAGTATTAAGTGCCACTGTTTCCGGTCGTGTTTGACCTGCTGTGTTGATGCACGTGCATGAGTCTAGATGTGTGTACGTTTTGGCAGCACTTGCACTGCAGGGTATACAACGGCTTTCATCAGAAATAAGAAAAATAAGAATGACCACACTGTGTGGCACAAAAAAGATCGATATTGAGGAAAACAGAGGAGAGGCGGGAGGAAACCTGCAGAGTGAGGAACGAGGAGAGGATGAGAATAGATGTGCTAATATTGCAGCCTAAACTCCTGAACATGGTAATCACAGGAATAACACTCGATAATCCATCTGCTTTGTGTGTGTGTGTGTGTCTGTGTGTGTGTATGATGCCTTGCTGCTGTTGGTTTGCATGTTTTGCTTTATATACCATATATGATGTCTCTTCACAAAACACGGATGTGAATTTATTTAGGAAAAAAAAATGGTGCCCTTATTCAAATTAGACTGAATGATTTCAATTCAAATGAGTCTGAATAAGCGCAGTGAACCACGTAAGTGTACATCTGTGTAGATTCATGTGTGCATGTCTGTCTGAGCAGATTTCCATGGACAAACCTCTGTTGTGAAAGTGTGTGTGTGTAGATTTTCTGAGTTCTGATAGTTAAAAAAAAGTGACATGCCTCCTTAGAATGGCTTCATCGTGAAATGACGAAGCAAATGTTTTTTTCATGGCTCAGGGGGATGTAAAGAAAAGAAGGGAGGGAGTGGAAATAAGATGAATTACAGCAAGAGAAAGGTAGGTGGGGAGGAGGAGGGGGAAAACACACAGCTGTCGACCCCCATTCTTGGAAAAATGGAAATCTGACCCCCCAATAACTCACTTGAGGAAACCATAATTTAAGCATTTATTGTATATCGTCTTTTGAAATGTATTAATTTAAGTATTCCACAGATAAGTACAAGCAGGAATGAACCATATACCCTATACTTTTATTACTTTTTTGTTTGACGTGTCCCTGACACTGTCGGAGGGAGTAACCTAGAACAGAGTCACTTCATCTGACCCACCACGCTCAGTGTTGCTAACGTAGCAACTTTGTCGCTATAGACACTTCCAGCGACTCTCTTGCAATAATAGTGACCAACAACAAATCTTTATTTAGTTTTTTATTACATCTGTTTATTGGTATTTTCAAGATAATGCCCAACACAGTGTTGGTAGAATCAATGACAGATAGTGTAAACAATAGTGACACGGTATGATATCAAAATAGCGTCTCAAGTGGGTTGCGTGGTGGTAGTGCTGGAAACTCAGGAAGTGATTTATGTAGAAAGTCTCTACCCTGGAAGTAGCGGTAGATATTATTCTTGGGGAGATGACATTTGTTACAGAGCTGTTTGAAAGAAGAGGGAACGCCAATTCGAGAATGACTTGTCTAATCAGGAAGGAGAGAAGACATGGTTTGCATGGACAGGAGCTTTTAAGGAGAAACATGTCTAACCGAAGTGACGACGCATTTGTGTCCAGATCCTTTAGGGTTGATTTGAAAATCGTATTTTTGTAAAGGTTGTTGGGGCTATATTCTGGGAAAATAAATCAGGGCCGGCAGAGAGGAGGGTCGACCATGATGGTGCATTGGCACCTGGATCCTCATACAACCAATGTACGATCAGGCATATATTAGACGCCTAACAGTAGGCAAGAAAATCTGGAGCTGCCATATCACCCAAACATATAGGGTGCTGCAAAATACTTTTCGCTATTCGGGGAGCTTTGTAATTCCACACAAAAGATGAGATAACAGAATTTAGTTGATGAAAGAATGATTAGGGAATGAATATAGGTATGGACTGAAAAAGATACGGGATGAATGGTCATCTGGATAGAATTAATATGGCCTGCAACAGAGCGTAGAAGGGATCCCCAATGCTTAAGGATAAGTTCAGTCTGCTTGAGAAGAGGTAAAACATTAGTAGAAAAGAGGTTGGAGGGTTTATCCACAACCTTGACACCCAGATATGTAAATTTGGTTGACACCTTGAAGTAAATTTGTAATTGAGTTTATACACAGAGATTATGAAATTGCTCTAATATGTGAAGCACATGTGAGAGAGAGTTGGCTGGGCCTAAAATATATAAAAGTAAATCATCTGCATATAATGAAACTTTTTGTTCCTGACCTTCTCTTATGACACCCTTAGCCAATAAAGTGTGCCTCAAAGCAAGTGATAATGGCTCAATGACCAAGGCAAAGTGCAAGGGTGACGATGGACACCCTTGTCTTGTGCCACGTCCTATCTGAAAGTAATTAGAGAAAGTGTTATTGGTACTATTACTGTATCACTGCTCAGGAATATTGTTAGAATTAGAATTAGCTGGATTCTTATTGGATTCAGCTCTGTGATTGGCTCATCAGAAGTAACGATTTAACAGTCCTGGGTATAGGATTAAGAGAATTACATTTATATTGGCAGGATTGCAATATATTATAGGAATACTACATATTCATGTATTTATGTGTTCGATCACCTGAATGTTTGATTTTGTGTTTCACTAGCTTCGAATGTGGTGTTTATATTCTTACATTGGGAGCAGGTCCTCTCTACAGGGTCCACCATGCTGCACCAGAATGGACAAACTAGACACCTTTGACTTTGAATGATAACTGAAGTCTTGGAAGAAAAGGATTTGGTGCGAGGAGGTGAAACATTAACATCCAACATGAAAACATCTCCATAAGAAATCCACCAGGTCTACCTTTAATAAAAATCTGAGCATTCTGAGTAAACGTATCAACAGTTATGCTGGACTGGACTAAAGAAAAAAAAAACAGTTCAATCCCATTTGAATTTGACTTCTGCTTGCAGGTGAGAGAGAGAGAGAGAGAGAGAGAGAGAGAGAGAGAGCGCGTTTGCAAACATGAATTTGTGAATTTGCCCATGTAATTGAGAGACAGACAAAGAGTGAACTTACCTCTGGCACTGAAAGTCTGTAAATCTTTTTACAATGCAGAGCACAGTTTTGTGTAAGCAGGCGAATGGATGATGGTGTGAAATGGACAGTGTGAAAGAAAAAAATGATGAAATGGAGAAGTGGTAACAGAGAGAAGCAGGTAGTGGTTGAAAGAGAAGAGAAAGGAGGCAGAAATTAAGTTGATGAACTAGCAGAGGTCAGAACCTGCTGCATTTACACAGGAAAAATCACAATCAAGCTGGAATAGGAGCCAATTATAATCACTATTAGAGATAGATAGATAAATACTTTATTGATCCCGAGGGACATTCAAATTCACTGCAGATCTTATACAATGTCTGCAGTGATCAGGACCAACCAGAAGTCATCTGTGAGGCCAGATGAAACAAACGTCTTCTTGGCCTTTGACCACTGGTTCATCCCTGAGTCTATGTAAGTGCTTCATATTCTAATAGTACAGTCTTTAGAGATCACACTTCGTAAGAATCTGATTAATGGACAACATTCAAACTCCTATTGTATTTCCGATGCCAACAGGACCACATCATCTGCAAAAAGCAGAGATCGGATCCCAAGACAACCAAACCTGACACCCTCCACCATTTGGCTGCTCCTACAAATTCTGTCCATGAACAGAATCTGTGAAAAAGGGCAGCCTTGGCTGGGAGCGAACCCGACGTACTGCCGGCACCTAAACTCTCGCTCTGGAAATACAGAGATTGAATAGCCAGCAATGGCGGTCAAAGTGTAAATTTATGGAGAGCAGAGTGGAGCATTTAGGGCACATTGTGGACGGCGAAGGTCTCCACCCCACAGACCAGAAAGTGGAAGCCATAATAAATCCCAGTCCCACGAAAAACAAAGAATGTGTGTAGGGGGAGGCAAAGAAACAAAGTAAATGAGGCTGAGTCTATACAGATTGGTTTTGAATAAAACATGATAAGATGAAATAACTGATGTTTTCTTAAACTGCATCATAACTCATTCTACTGTGGCAGGAAATGTGTTATAAACAAACGTGACAGCACAGGATGCATTAGAAAGTAAATTACACATGCTATGCTAGCATACCGGCAGTCTTGTGCATTCGTTGACAAGCTACGTTAGCATTTCTAGCTAGTTAGCTAGTTTCATTTTCAGTGTTGTCATTTCTAAATGGCACCTTACTTCTCCAACATGTGGAAGCTTTTCCACTGTGGACCTGTGATTTGTTCCGTTGCCGGTTGCTAAGCTAAGTCCTAAGCTAAGTGCTAAGCTGTCTCGCCTCAACATGTCTCCGCTTCCTGTGTAGAGGTGGCACAGGATCATCTACCTGTCTGGCGGATACCGAGTAAGGGTGGTCCTCCATCGGTTGTTTCTGTGTAGCAGCACACAGGTGGTCCTGCATTGTGATTTATTCCCGAGGGAATCCTCGAATGAATTACAACAGGCTCCATGTTGATGTCCTCTTGTTTGTGCGGTGCAAAGAAAAACAACCACTGCGCATGCGCGAAAACTCAGAAACTCGGTTGCTAAAGTCTTATGTCCCTGCACGTCTCTTGTACTGTCATGGCGTCTATACCGGAAAATACTTTTATGGTGGTCATCCATGACACGTGTATTTTTAAATGTTCATTTTACTTATTTAAGAAACACTTTGGTTTATGTCTTGGGTTCATTACACATTTGATAAAACATAGTTTTGAACAATACAATAAGATTTTGATTTTGACATCACTGAAAAAATCCCACACTGTACCTTTAAGTTTCTGACTGCAACATAATTAATCCTGGGATAGGTTAGGGAGTGACAATCCCACCTGGTTTGCAGGAACTACAGTTTTTATGTATTTGGAATATTTGGAGTGTACAAAGTATACAGTCCCTGCATTGAGACAGAGCCTGTGCTGCTAACCTCTCCTTGAGTTCTCACCAGCAAGTGAATGCATATGTTTGCTGGTGCTTTCGGGCAGGGGAGGAGGGGTCAACTCTGAAAGCTGTGTTGTAAAACAAGTTGCAAATCCTACGTACACACACACATCTGAATTGCAAAGTTTTGTTGTGTAAGGTATTCACCATGCTAATTCCTAAAAGATTAATAATTCAGGGTGTCATTTCTTCATGAGTTAAATGTGGAGGTAGTTCTGTTGATAAAAAAAAAATCTGAGCTGTATCACATTAATGCAAATTTACAGGGATTAAGTGAACAACTAGTGATGCGATTGATTTTCTACCGAGCCCATCAGGCTAATGGTCTTACAGCAGTCATGTATTTTGATTAACTGGGACAGTTGGGTCCTTCGTGGAGATATTTCTTTGCATACTTGCTGTTTGATTTCAGGCCAGAGTTATGCTGTTGTGATTATTGAGTTGAGTAGAAATTGATGAGATGGAGCTCAGAGTAGAAATTGATGAGATAGATAAGGAAAAAGATGGAGAATTGATGTTTGTGCTGCAGCTCTGTGCCCAACAAATGACACTGGTGAATTATTCCAGCCATTTGAATTACTTACAATAAAACATTTTTAAATAAGCATGACATCTAAGAAAAATACATTCAAGAGAGTAAGGAAATTACAAATGACAGCGATGGTACAGATGGAGCTGTATCAAAGAATTTGGAATCTGTCAAGATAGATCAATATTGTTCATCTAACATTGTTATTCAAACACTCAACCCTGGTACCAAGTAGCAAATAACTGTTGTCTTTTCCCTAGAATCAAATAAGAGAAAAGGGAACAATGTTGATAGACAAAGGACCCAAAAGTACCCTGCAACATGTGACATGGTATGAGTAGTACAATCCCGAATCTTAGTTTACTCTGCATTTAGGGTTAGCCCCCTTGGGTTTAACCCTAATCCTAACCCTAACTGACATGTCTATACTGATTTCTTGGTGTTTACTTAGTGAGTCTGTAATGTTCTCTTGGTTAAGAGATTTGTTTTTTTTTCTGATATGAAACTATGACATTTTCTTTATATCTTGTCCATTTTAGCTCCTCATTGTTTTATTTTAGGAGAAATAATTTCAAGGAATGTGTACTCTGTCCAGTCTAATCGCATGGCACTCTATCATTGCTATCAGAAAATCACTGTGCCCCAAAACAATTCTATATTATTCGATATTCTTTTTTGCATGGTCTATGAGCTCACAGAGGAATAATTACTTTGGAAGACAAGTGAGAGCCACAATCCAGTTGTCTCCAGACTGTTTGTGGACTCCTACTTAGAATAGAAATATACGATCAGTTCAACCCATGTATAATTACGCATCCTGATTGATCAAACCAAAGAACACACCAAAGATGCACGGAAGAGAGATTCAGAAAGGGACCCCTCAGACCTCAATGTTCCTGAGCTATAGCCACATATAATGATTCAGCGACATGGTAAGCCCCCCTCAGGTCATGTACAGACTTGGATCTTTCCTCAATGTGATGAGCTACAAACTGAACTGTCTCGTCTCTATTTATGCTGCTGTCCATATCTATCAACGTGCTGAACACTACCTGAAAGTGGTTAGCATTTCTCTGAAAAGTGATTGATTTTTTGTTTGTTTGGAAAGTTGGACATTGATTTGCGTAGGTTTTTCTCGTATTTTTTCACCAGTGGATTTCAGGTAATGTCACAGAATAGAAAAGAAAAATGCACCAGAGAATGTGTGACGGGAAACAATTCAGCGTACCTGACAATATCAGGGAGGAAGTGAATCTTTGCTTTCTGCTTTGACCGTGAGCTTGGAGAAGGTTGTGGGTAGTTTAAGTGGTTTAGAACTGCAGTGACCGAGTCCTGAATGGGGGAAGCACAGACATCTCAGCCTCCAAATCACATTTGGTTTTGAGACCCAACTCTGATAGAAAAAGTGAGCAGCCACGGCGAGGGTGGAGAGGGTGGAGAGGGGACTTAAAATGGAACCGAAACCAAAGGTAAGAAATTGTCAGGGATACGGTGGAGCTCAGTGCAACAAGGGGAGCGAGAACAAATGGGAGGAAATTGCAGAAAGAAATCTGAAAGGAAGAAGGGAGGGGGCAGAAGTATGAAGGTAAAAGACATAGGAAGCAAGATAACAAGAAGGGAGATACTCAAGGATATATCTTCAGGCCAGGATGGATTGAAAGAGTAAATAGAGGCTAAGAGGGGATAAACGGAGAGATGCAGCAAGGACAGACAGAGAGATGCAGCACATTTCAAGTTGAACACAAGTGTGGCGTGTCAAAGCAGAAAAAAGGAGGGGGAAAGAATGGTGTAGAAACAATCGGGGAGACTGTGGTGTGAAAAAAAGATGGGAATGGGAGAAAGTATCTGAGAAAAGGAAAAGAGAGGGACAGAAAAAAGGTGTGACAGCAAGGGAGGTGGGTGTGACTGATTTGGCCAGGGCAGAAGAAAAAGGTTCCTCTAATCCAGCGGGCAGTGAGGTCGGAGCGAAGAAGCCTAAAGGATACACTCTGTTAGAAGGGAGCAGTGGGAGGATAAGAAGAAGAGGAGGAGGAGATGGGGGACAGGGATATAGAGTTGAAAAAGTGGTGGAGACAGTTTTCCCCAAGTTGTTCTTTGTATCTTCTCCTTCTGTCTTGCTTGAAACACATGCCAAATCTCCCTCTTTGTAATTCCTCTTATATCGCTCATTTTAATTCATTTCTATCTTTAAATCACCCACCTCCAACTATTCTCCATATTTTTTGGCATTTTTCACAGAAATGGTGGATGCATGACGTCTTTTTAATCAAACTGTACGATCAAAGAGTGGATAAGGAGAGGGACTCGTAGGCTACTGAACCCATTTAATCCTGTCGGCCACGGCAGTGACCAGCGGCCTCATGTATGAAGCTTGCGTATGCACAAAAAGGTGCGTACGTACGTTTCGACGTCAACTTAATGATTCGTGGAAACAGGAGCTTTAACACAAAGGTTTAACACAAAACACTCCTAGGTGGTGGCCTACCTTTAGCTCTCATCTCACCTTCATTCCATCCCTCTTGTCCTCCATCTTTTCCACCCTGTTCCCTTCATCCTAGTCTTTTGGCCCAGTGCCCAGGAACAAGTGCTGGCTGGCTTTGCAGGCAAGGCAGGAGTTGGAAGACAAACTGCCCAATATAAGCTGGGAGCAGGTAGAGATGGAGAGGAGGAGATACATGGTGTAACAGAGAGGGGGTACAAGAAAAAAAGCAAAGAGGGGTGGTTCCAGAAATGGAGAGATAGTTCCAAAGGGAGTTGAGGTAAAGTGTGCTGGGGCATTGATTTGCAATTCCAATGAAGCCTGCTTACAGTGAATTACTATACACACCGACACACTCAGGCTTTAGTGTGCATAAATAATCATGCCCAGCTTCATCCCATAATGGATGGTCCTGCTGTAACAACAGAGAGACTGTCTGTTGTGGAACAACAAACATGAGAAACCATTATGAGAAGTGCCATGGTGGATTAAGATCACACAAGGGGCCCCTGAAGGTCCTCAGCTCTGCTACCACATGGCCCTGAAGAGATGGCAGGATTTCTGTCTCCCTTGAGACAACTATCTTCAGGTAGTTGTTTTACTGTCCAATAATTAATATTGGGGAAAGTATACAAGTTCATCTATTCCCATATATGATTCAGTCGCTACATTTTACATTAAGAAAGCATATATATCTTCTATATGTCTATCTTTCATATCTCACAGTAGTGACACTGCAGCAAGACAATCCAGGCTTTCTTAGACAGGTTACAAACCAACTGCTTTCATTTGAAAAATACAATTTTAAATCAATATGATTTATGGCTTCATATCAGTTTTAGCATCTGTCTGTTATTTTCGCCTGAAAATGCACATTAAATAATAACGCATGCATGATCTGCCATCCATAAGATATAACGCATACTCTGGCATACACAGAAACTGTGCAGATTACTCAATTTATCTCTTTTCCAATGCCTGTTTTATCATTTTACAACTGTATTTTGCTGCACAACAGTTTTTGTTTGGACATCATATTCATTCTTCAACTCTTTTTTAACTGAGAATCTGAAATTCTACCTGGTAACATGCCGCCAACCAGTCACGCCATGTGATGTGTGATGAGCCTTGGCGTGAGACTCCTGGACCACCTGCAGTGAAAGAGCAGCAGCCCCCACCAGCTCCTCCAGAACTACACCCTACATCATGTGAGGTAGCACCATGCTCCCCACGAAGCCAACCAGGTGAGCTATATACCACCAGCTGGGGCAGAGTTGTGAAACCCCCTGATAGACTGAGCTTGTAGTTTCATGGACTGACTGTGTATTTGCCAGCACCTCAGTTCTACTCAGGGACAGGTGTGGTAAAGACACCTGAAGGAAGTCATGTGCTGGTAACCTCTCCTTCCTAGTTAAATATATATGATAACAATAGATTACTTGGAAGTGTTGTCTCAGGGAGCAATCTTGTTGAGTTTATTTGTATTCAAGCACAATTTGAAGTTGCTTCTTATCTGCACAACAAATTATTCAAAGAAAAGCAAAAACAATGGTTATCATATCACCACCTGAACCCAAAACACCTAGGAACAAGGCAACAACAAAACCATGGAGCTGAGTGATTTCTCAGTCACTTTACCATGGTAACCTGCCTCATATGCACTTCTTTGCCTTCAATCAGGAGAAGCTCCCTCACCTCACCGTCTTGCCAGTGTTCAGTTTGATATGAAATAAAAGGTGAGTTTTTTAAAATATGTTTCAAGACAAATATTTGCTTGATGTTAAGCCAAACCCTAATGGGTCGAATATAAATGCAGATGGTACTAGAACATCCAACCACATGATTCCCTTAATGCTGATCTGCATCTCACATTTGACCAGGATGTGAGTGAAAAGGGGTATTAATCTCAAGTAGAGCGAAGACCAGGAGGACTCGCGTGCGAATATGTATTAGCTGCATGTGACTGTCTGGGAAGATTCTTAGACATGTTAATTGATTTCTATATAGAGCAAAGGGTGATGGAAATCTCTTTAACTCTCACTACTTACTAGTGATGTGTTGGTCGCGAACGAACCGGCTCTCAGCTCTCAGCTCTCAAAAGTGAACGACAGGAACCGGTTCCCCGTTGGAAGACAATTTGGGAGCTGGGTAGTTTTTTCTTGTCTTTTTTCCCCTATATATTATATTAGTAGGTCAGTAGAGACCACTGCGCATCTCAATGCGGCAAATCTGGGTTCAAACCCTGTTTGCGGCTGTATATATTCATTGAAAGTACTTTTTTCCCCTCTCCGAGTTGTGGCGTCAGGGCGCAGGGGGAGGGGAGGAGTTACACACAAACACACAGCAGAGCTGTGCACTCAAGAGGGAAAGGAAAATGAATTAAACGGAGTAAAGTCTGGACACATTTGAATGTACTTGACAGCACAAAGGCAGAGTGGAGACTGTATTGTATCAACATCCGTCCCCTCAGAGAGAATCTGCTCCAAAACAGAGCAGATCATTCAGAACAGAAAGGAGAGACAGGATCAAAGCTGAGACACTTGGTTTCATTTGAAGGCCAATCTTCACTAAAGACACAACTCTTACCTGGATGCCGCTTCTTCTTTTGTTTTTGCACTTTTTAATTCATATTTTATTGATGTTGTGTTATTTGACTGTAAATAGTTAAAAATGTACATGCAGAGATTTGACCTTGTTGTCTATTTAGATAGGTCCTTGTTTTTGGATTTGATAATATATTATATTATAATTCAATTAGGATTTAAATAAAGCCTTTTAAATAATAAATATTTGATATATTGTATGTTTTTACATGAGTAGTTCATTTTACACGATACACATCATTTGGAAATAAGTTTAAGCAACAAAAAATCTGAGGAGCCAATTGGGAGCTGAAAGAACCGGTTCTTTTTAGTGAGCTGAGCCAAAAGAACCAGTTCTCTGAAAAGAGATGAAATTCCCATCACCACTGCTTACCTGATGTGATTCTTAATGTTCTAACTGTCTGGAAATCAGATCAGTTATTTATCCTCTGAGAAGAGGTCACATGTGAATCTCTGGTGTCCATCCAGCAATCGTGTGAGTAGCTAGTGTGACATGAGTCATGGTGCGTTTGTGTGTTAAAATGCCTGTGAAGTCCTCAGGACTGCACAGTAAATGGCTGATAAGCGAGAGCGGTTAGTGACGGTTGTTCCAGTTTGCTGTAAATAGTTCAGTCCTGACCTGAAAAGTTGACTTCCGTATGTAACTCATGGCTTTTTACGTAAATCTGAAGCCTTTGTGGATTCTGCTACAGTTCCTTAATTGACACTGTTGTTTGGGGCTGAGGACTAAAAGTTTAAAACATGAAGTTAAAAAAACATCTAGTTGTTGATCATTGTAAAGGTGAGTACAGTGATCACAGAATTGTATTCTTCAGAATGAATCCCCATGTATCTCCAGTGATAACTTGTGATTGGGTCTCAGCTCCCTGCTCCTCATGCTCCTGTATGTAATTTTACTTTGCTGGGAACAAGTTATCATGTTTTTGACATTACAGGTTGAGTTGCAAGACTTACGCCTTTAACACTAAATACCAAAGAGCGATTTTCCATAATATCACTACTTTAATGTAGCCAACATGTTTTTTTAATTAGGAGGAAGAATGTGTGAAATAAAAAATCAGATTTTGAACTGAATGACATTTCTTGTTCTGCTGCATGACATTTGCTTAAGTTTTTCATCTATATTTTAAATCTGGAACTTTTAATGAGAATCTGTGTTGAACACGACATATAACACAGGTTCTTAGAAAAAATGCAAATGAACTCCTGGTTACACTCCACATTCCTTGTCCGTCTATAAAAAGTGTTTATATGGCAATGGAAGGTAATTTGATATTTTTTGAATTCTTATTTTATCGTCAACTTTTGAACTTTACTTACAACACTGCTTTTTTCAAGTTTTTTTGACAATCAATCGAGATCAAAGCGGAGGATGTGAACCTACATCTATACATCTATTCAGTTATTCACAGCAAAGACAGATGTCGAGGGAAATTCAACCCTTTCAGCACATCAAAGCCAAAAGGCCACATTCAGCTGTTTGAACAGTTATCATTTCACACCTCTCACCTACAGCAAGAACCTTTTTGACACAAAGCATGAATGAATCTTGTAGCTGTGGGATAGAAACTGGCTGTGTTGCCTAAATTCTGAATGCCTGCCAGCCAGGCAGTGTTTTAGCTCACTGTGTTAATGAGAGCGTAATCTCCTCTCTTCAGGATTCATGGCAACGTTGCATGAAGGCAGGCATGTGTTGTTAACAGGCCCCTATGGAGTGCAAGCTGAAGATTAGTGTAGCGGGAGCTTGTTGTACACAAAAACAGAAATGCAGTCAGACAGCAGAGTGGCTCTCTGCACAGAGTATGGAATGTCTGAGGGCAGATTATCTATTGAGGAAGCACACGAGGAAAATAAAATACTTGAGAATAAAGAAGAGAATGAAGAAGAGAATAATAGTCTCAAAGCAAGTGGAGAAGGTCTGGGTTGCGGAGAAAAATAATATTAGATACTGATTCTGTTGCATCTATAATGTTGGCTCTGCCCAAGGATTTCCTCCTTCACTCTGCGTTGAAAGACAGGGAACAGAGGGAGGGGAAATATGGAGAACAGACATAGGAAGCAGTGATGGATGACCGGTGGATGGATGGACAGCGAAAAACACAATGGCATCAGTCAACAAATTTACGACCCATGATGAGCCAAGTGTGTGAGCCAGCATGTTAACGCTGGACTTTGGTTGGCACCATTCAACTCAGCCATTTTGCTTGTATCAAGGAGTAGACACTGATGAGGAGACATTTGGGTAAAACAACAGCAGACAAAAGGCAACATGAGTGGAAATTAGCTGGGAATTTCATGTTCAGCTCAGACTCAGGAAGATTCCGACTGGTGAAGCATGACATGGACAGGATAAGGCTTTAAAGAGGAAAAGCTCGGACGGGATTTCCATGTAACCAAACAACTACAGACCACACAGCATCTGATCCCGCAAGTGCAGACCTGTGCCAGCTGGGCCTCCATGATGTTTCCCAATGCACACGTCTTTCCAGTTGTTGGCAATAATGCGCCACTGTGTTCCTCTCCAACTGTTAAAATCAAGGTAAAACATTATGAAAAAATGAGACATCACCCGATAAAGCGACCATGTTTGTTGTTTTAGGCATTACATGAAGATGAGTGCAAAACCTAGTGGCACATCCTGCAAAATAACTAGTGATTGAAAATCATGAGATAAGAGATTGTGAGGAGTGTGTATGTATAGGTGCGATGATCGCTGAATTGGTGCAATACATTCTCCCTCATATTGAGCTGGATGTGTTAGGTTGAGGACCTCTTGTCACTTTAAAGGCAAGGTACAAAATATTTCTTCTTGTCATTGGTTATGGAGCACCCAGCAGACGGCTTAATTACGTGAACTTCACAAGTACAGCTGTCACACGTTGACACACGCTGTCACGTTTGAGTTTACATAACAACCTGTTCACTCTGTCCAGCCTTTGGGCATGAAGTGTTGGAGGTTTTAAAGCCTGATTCTGCCCAACAGATTTTAGGCTGTGACAGGCAGGATGTGTATCTCCTTCCTGTTACTTATTCTTCATTGGATCATTTGTCATGTTTTCGCATTTGCTCATGTATTGTGAGGGAGTATGTTGGACTGGATAGAGCACAGGGAGTGGATAAGATGAGAAACAAAGAAGAGTGGGGGTTGGGGGAGGAGAGGATGGACAGAGAGAGAGAGAGAGAGAGAGCTCCATAGAATAGATCATAAGAATGGGGAGTAGACGTGTTGTTAGAGAGCTCCTCCATGCCATGTATTAAGTCCATATTTTGACGGCCTAATCCTTCTTGTTTTGGTCCTCAACAACTCCTCCCATAGGAAAATCGTTTTGCTCAGGATAGTCTTTTCTTGAACTCTCGAGAAAGTAGGGAGATCTCAATTGAATATCTCTTCAATTTGAATTGTGTATTTTTTTTAAGATCACCTCAATCTGACTTACTGCCAATTTTTGGCCACTTTTCACAATTATATACTGATATTTTTCCAAATGTATAATCACCTCATATTTTGCTTTCACATGACCCTAAAACTAGCCCTTTAATATGTATTTACATCTGAAGCAGGTCCTCTCTATGGGGACGCCATGTTTTAGCCCCGAGTGGACATACTTAACATCTTTTGAGCTGTATAATGACAACTGAGGGCCACCATAGGTTCTCCTGCACGCGCAAATGGGAGGGGTGAGGTGATGGATATGAAACTTCACCAGTAGATGTCACCAAATCTTATACATTGTACCTTTGATGTAAAATACATATGGCGTGAATCCGTGAAAAATGACACTGTTTTGCAATTAGCAAAAACACCTCTGTGGAGACAGGTACTTTCAAAATCTGTTCTTCAGCCAATTCAATCTCACTTCAATATTAGTAATATTTGTAATATTACAGAATCCCCTGTATCAGATGTGTGTAATCTACAATGGGTACAGGTCACAGCTTAAGTTTGCACTTTCTGTTGCAACTCTCTGTGAGTCGCCATAATTCCCCCTCTCTCCCTCCTCTGCCCCTGAATGAGTCATTAAGCCAACCCCTGCAGATAAATAGTACATGTGTCAGGCTAAATTGATTGATCGAAGTAAATGATTTGATGAAGGGTCAGTCCACAAATCTCCCAGGACTAATGGGAAGCTAAAGGCAAAAGACAATGGATCAGGCTGAACACTAAGATGGCCAGCATCTTCAAGGTCACAAGACCTTGAAGACTCACTAAGCAGAAAAAAGAAAATGAAAGTTAGGGAGTTGCATGAAAAAAGTTGAGAAATTACAGAAAATTACAAAGGCAAATAAGTAAATTCTACATGTTATATCTGACATATGACATGCTGACATGTTGAGGCTGAGGCTGAGTGGGATTTCAGATTTGTACCCAATAACTGGTGCCTGCACATTTTCCAGTCACAAGGAGCCAGAAAATTGGAGATAAAAATAGAAAATAAAAAAAATAAGAGAGAAAATTGGAGTGATTTGCAGACGACACATCTAAAACTGTTAAAGCCTTCCATTATTCCAGTCTGCAGCCCTGTGTCGCTCTCCCACTCCCATGAAGCTGTGACTTTCATGTGTCTGGGTGCAAGTTGGCGGCTCTTTATCGGAGGTCTGACTGCAGCACTAACACTGAGCGCGTGCAGTGGGAAACAACATCAACCGAATGACTGAATAATTGAATGGCCAAATGAAACGACCGACACTGCCAAGAGGATCAATGGATTCCACTGGTCCCCATTCGACTTTCACTACTTTCTCTCGTGACTTCTTTCTTTTTTTCTACCAGTCCTCTTAATCCAACCTCTTTCTGTGACATTCTCTCTCTCTCTCCGTCTCCTCGCATTTTGTCCAATTCTCAATGTCTTTCTGTCGCTACCACTTACATTTCTTCATTCCCTTTTCTTTTGACTGTCTCCCACTCATTTTAAAACTCTTCAGACTCATCAGTCTGACTCTGCTCCTCTTCTCTTTTTTCCTTCGGTTGGTGTCAAATTACGCACTTTGACTTTAGATCCAATGGATCTGCAAGCTGTGCATTTGAAGCAAACATACTCACAGGACATATTGGTTAACTGGTGTGATATTGTCAAAAATCAGTGTGTGAACAAAAAGTAGCTGAAATACAGAAGTATTAATATCAGCCGGCAAAATCATATCTATGCTTGCTTAAAGATTTATTCACTCTCTGACTTCTCCCACTGAGAAAAGTGTACTCCATCACCCTCATCCTCTCCATTCTTCCTGTAAATATGAGCTGGGTCTGCATCAGAGATCTCATCCCAGGAGACAGTGGCACAGCCAGTGAAGTGGAAACACAGTTGGATTTCACAAAAGAGGTGAACAGGTGAATGCAGAGGAGTTCGGGGAGATGGGAAATGGATGACTGGTGGTGTTTTCTCTTCGCTGCCACCCTGAGCGTGTGACCCTCAGTCAAACCTCATGAGCACATTCATGTATCTACCTGATCAGACCAGCAGCGGCCACTGAAGCGGAGTATCAATCTGACTTGTTCAGGTAGCGTCTGGAAGAGAACACCAGGGTTTGTGCTGAGATTGAACCTGTTTGCAAGAGCAAGAAAATGATTTTCAAGTATGGAGAGTTTGCCTGGATTCTTCTGGTGAGTCAAGTCTTGAGACTAGGTTTTAAATTGTGAGTTACTTTACATCTGTGGCTAGATGGGTAAAACAACACTTTTCTACAGTGTAACATACTTAGCAAGTACATTAAAAAGTAGTGAAGAATGTATGTGATCATACTTTAATTCAAACCGGTTTTTTCTTTTTCTAATTATCACAAGATTACTTGAGCAAAATGGCCCTAATTTGGGCTCAAGGAAGCCCAAAGAATGACAGTTACAATTCAACAATTACAATGGAGATCAAATGAGAATTGAGAGGTAGACTATTGGATCAAAGGGACTAATTGTTCTGGACTTCTGGCACAAGGCTCTAAAATTTGAGATAAAGGAACCAAAAGTTCAACATTTTGGGATCAAAGGGCCAAAGGTCATAGAATTTGGCATTTTAGGTGCAGTGTGCAGTTTGTTGACCTCTAGAGGTGAAGTTGCATGTTGTATCAAACACCTCACCCTCACCCTTCTGACCATGCAGGAGAACTTATGGTCGACTTCAGTTGTCATTAAAACTTAAAGGTTTAGTATGTCCACTCTGGGCTACTGTGATAACATGGCAGTACCCTTAGAGAGGACCCTCTCTTTGTGTAAATGTACATTAATGGCTAAGATATCAGTAGGTTATTGTTTTGTAATATTATTAGAAGTGACAAAATTGTACACTACACCTTTAAAGTGGGTCAGAATTTCAACAATTTAAAATTACAGTGTGACAGAAATTCTAGAAATTGTGATAAAGGGGGTCAAGAAGATCTACAGGTGGGAAGAAATTGAACTGAAGTTTGAGAATGTGTGATCAAAGGGGCAAGAAGTTCTACAATTTGAGAAAGTGGGTCAGAGGTTCTAGAATTTGGGGACAAATTGACACAGTGCTCCGTGAACCATGATTTTGTGCATGCAGAGTTATGCATGGGGCATTTACCCGCTCCTGCCTTTACAGTTCACTCTATCACTGCTTTTTCTACTTTGAACTCATGTGAAGTGGACACCCACTTATTTATGGAGAGAATCAGCTCAGACCTAATGAACATCAATTCACAGGTAACATTCTGGCCGTGAACTTCAAGTCAACATTTTCACTTCTCTCTGGCAGGTATTTTTTAAATCTGTTTTGTGATGCTGAGGTCAAAGTTTTGGCTTACATTTCAGTAATTGAGTCATTTATTCAATGTCTACGAGAGAGAGAGAGAGAGAGAGAGAGAGAGAGAGAGAGTCGGAGAGATAAACATATAGGACTACTTCTGTTGTCTCCAAGTCAGTAAAATGATTGCACATGATAATCAGAAGTGTAAGGGACTATGTGCAATATTCTGTCATGTTTCTTTAACCTCACATTTGTCTGCAGTGCATCATTCTTGCACACTCTTTACTTTAATAGTAAAAGTGTCTAAAATTACAACTGACCAGACACTTATTTTCTAGATACCTTTTACCATCATCTTACCATCATGCCCCTTTTTTAGACACTTACACAAATGTATCTACTAACCTACTAACCTTTGTATTTGTTGGTTTTGCTCTGGCAAAACAATTTCCTGGGGATTAATAAAGTTGATCGTATCTCATTTTATGATGTTTGCTTCCATGTCTGATATAAGCTGTCTACCTGTGACTTCCCTCCCGACATCTCCCGTGCTCCGCTAACCCCTGACGACTCAGGTGCAGGTGTTTGGAGGCCGACCTGCTTCCCCACTTGCTTCCTCTGGTTGTCGGATCTGAAGTTCAGAAATGAGACTCTTCTCAGTATTCTCTTTGTCTGACCTGTACGAGTTATGAACCATCACCTGACCTCACCTTGCCCCGGATAACAGAATTCTTACTGTCAGCCGCTTTTACTTTGCCCATAACTTTGACCGATCCTTAAATCCTTAACCTAACCTTGGTGAGGGTTTATCGTGTGATGTCAGTGACTGCGTTGCTAAGGAAGCTGCAGGTGGCCCCCAACCCCCACCCCCACAAAACAACCGAGGATTCTTAGATTAGAGAATCAATGCGCTGAAAACCAATTAGGAGAGGATGCCGCTCAACACACTGTTGTTCAGAACCAGGACACATCATGAACATTGTCTTTTTATCCATCTGATCTCCATCTAGACACACACACTCTTACTGCTTGTGTTTTCCACCCACTTCTCTGTTTCAGGCTCTGTCTGTGTGTCGCTCTGGGGATGGGGAGGAAACCTGCATGTCATGTCTCAACAGATATGCCAATTGCTAGTCCAACACAATCTCCACCTGAAACATTGCCTTTGGAAGGAATATATTACATTCCAAATGTTCACTTTACACTATATTAACTTTTCAGTCTTGAACATAGAGTGAGGCCTCTGCTTATGTCTTAGTAGCAGAATAACAACACCAGTTTAGCTATATGTGTCACAAGCAGGGGCATTGCTGTTGATTTTGGGCCCCTAGAAAAAAATTGCACTGGGCTCCCCCTAGTGAAAATATTTTTGCATAGTTTTTGGATATCTAATGTTAATTTGCACGTATTTTTTTTATTATGGTTAAATTCAATTGAGTTGAATTATTTCTTTCTCATTTGTTTATGCATGAGAGTATGAGATTTTATGAGACAATGGGGATTAGGAAAAGACTGCTTATGAATTTCTTGACCAGTGGTGGTTCTTCAAGCACTCTGATCATACACTGATGTAGTTTTAAACCCATCAGTTAACTTACAATGCAGTGTGTCAGACTAGAAAAGGCTTAAAGCCTTAAAATCATCGAACCTAAACTGGAGGTCTGCCTGATTCTCTGATGCCCCTGGGGCCTGCTGAGCCGCTGATTAATAAATGCATTTATTTATATGTATTTTAAATCCATAGAAATTAAATGAAAGTATCCTTTGGCAATGTTAATGTTGTAGTAACATCATGAGTAGACTCTAAACTCGTCTGGTGAACATAACCACGGTGAACATTAACATGAATAATGATTCATAGTATTAAAAGATGATCCTTTATTACTTCCACAGTGGAGACATTTGCAAACAAAACACAACATGGTGTAGGAGAGGCTGTGTCATGTGTTTAAAGCAAAATCTCTACCACTGACCATTCACATGCCACTTTCTGATGTGTATTAGATGATCTAATCCTTGTTAATCATGGAAAACAGGATATTGGGGTAAAATTATGGTTGGGAAAACATAGAGAGGAGTTGTTTACCCTCACTCTGCCTCCTTTCTCTCTTTTGTGATGCTTCAGTCATGGAAGGGCTATACCAGTTACTCATTTTTAGAGGGAGACAGGGGCCCAAGCTGTTTTATTATATTGTTTTACTTCATTTGGAACACAGTTCAGTGTATTTACCAACACAGTTATTTTTTTTCAGCTATCTTAATAAGTAATTACCAAGACTAAAGAAAATAAAACAACCCTAACACCCCCCCCGCCCCATAACCCTATATAGACTGATCATAGTTTGACATTGAGGATGAGGACAAACTGCAGCCGAACTTCAGGGACATAGGTTAGTAAGCATGTGCAGTCAATTGGCAGCTCTCACATGAAGGACACCATCGTCTGCGCACACCGTAATAATCAGTTTGTTAATTACTACACAACACGAACCTCCAAAGCGTTGAATGAGACCATGAAACTGCCCATGCACATACACCTGAGCTCAGACGCTCAGCATCCGTAGCTTTGGTAAATGAGTCCTGCTCGCCGCTTCACCAGACTGAGATTCAAGCAGGCGGCCAACTAGTCTTTCAGCCAGTCAGCCAGTCAGCAGGGGGGGCACTGCAGCGTTAAGACACTGATTTATTGGACAATTTCACAGTAGTGTCTGCAGTAATGGGATAGGATAAATGGCTGACCCCTCAGTGACGAAGCTGACTCCTCGGGAAGAGCAGAACTGGTTCACTCTCTTCATACGTGTGTGTGTGTGTGTGTGTGTGTGTGTGTGTGTGTAGTATGTGGCAATTGTCTGTCTTGACTCAGTGTGTATAGTAAGTGTTTAGCTCCAATCATGTATATTTTATTTCTAAAACGTCTCTTTTTCCACACTGCATCACCTCGGCCGACACCACACACTTTCGGGTGTGTGCACTGAATGACAATGTGCACACGTGTGCCATGTGTAGTTTAGAGTGTGTGAGTCCACTCACTCTGTATGTATCATTTCTCCTCCTGCCTCACTCCCATCTCTTCTTCTTTATCTGTTTCATCCTTCCTGTCTGAGTGTTGTTTTTGCCCATGGCCCTGCTCAAGAGATACAGTATCTCCTCCATACAAGAGTGAGTGTTTTTTTAATTCTGTTTGTATATCCCTGTGTGTGTGTGTGTGTGTGTGTGTGTGTTTGTGTGTGTGTGTGCGTGTTTATGTACAGTGTTTTCCCCGCAGGGAATTGTGTACATCAGTGTGATCAATTTGCAGGGTCACATTCACGCTAAAGCAACATTCAGACTTTTTTTTTATCGTTTCCAACATTATTTGGATATTGTTGAAAGACAAAACTAATTGATCTTGACATCAGAACCAGCACTAGTGGATGGTCAACACTGATGCTACTCTGACAAATGCATTTAAAGGCAGCAGCCAGTGCTGCGTGTTCAGTGTCTACAAAAACTTACAAGCACTTGTTCACACCATAATCCCTGAAAAACATACACTACACTAAAATATTAAAATATTAAAATAGCCATGTTAAAATATACATTTACTGCTCTGAAACCAGATGAAGAGCATTCTGCCCCAGAAGTTATGAGAGCAGAATGAAAAGACAAACTGTGATTGTATAAAATCAACAAGTCTCTCTGTGAAAGTCATTTTAAAAGCTGCCCTACAACAACTCATCACTGTCACACATGAACGCCAGGCTGATTATTATGGTAACATGGATTTGAGATGATAAATGAGTGCAATTTATGCGTTTACAGCTGCCTCTTTAAAGGTGCAGAGTGTACGATTTTGATCATTGATGTCACTTTTAAAAAATGTGAAAAAAAGAATCACATACTGACATTTTATTGAATTTATAATCACCTACTATAATCAACAGTTTCATTTTTTGTGGACATGCAAAACATCTTTTGAGTCTCCTGCATGTTCAGAAGGGTGAGGGTGAGGTGATGGATACAAAATGCAACTTTTCTAGATTTCTAGATGTCACCAAATCTTAAAAATATAAACATATATATGTTGATTATAAATTCATGAAAATGACAGTATGTCATTGTTTTGTAATGATATTAGCAATAGATCTTACACACTGCGCCTTTAAGCCGGATCCTGGACATGTTTCGGCACCTGTCACCTCAGAACCGAAATGGAGCGCAGAGAGTGTAATTTGTAATTTCACGTGAGTGAGAGAGAGAGAGAGAGAGAAAGAAAGAGAGTCGGATACAGTGTCGCAATGGAGCACGGAGTGTGTCATGTGTGTGTGTTTGTGTGAGTGTGAGAGGGAAAAAGAGAGAGTCACACAGAAAGACACACACTGACACTTGCACTTGCCTCCCCCCCCCCCCCCCCCAGGCCCCTCCCCCCCCCCCCCTGCAAGGCCGTTTATTTCAGGATGTTCAAGAAAAAGAATAAAGAAGGGAGTTGTGGGTGGATGTAATTTATGACCGTAATATCCCAGAGTTTGCAAGAAGTATTTGGGGCTGGACTTCAATGACTGGATTACGTGTCTGCCAATGCTCTTCAGTGACGGAGCACCACATGACTCAGAGCGCCATCTAATCCAGAGCAGAGAGGGGAGGGGATGATTGACAGCTCAGGGGGAAGCTCTTCGACATAACCCCGAAAACAGAGGATTTTTCAGAGAGAGAAAAAACAGCTGTAACTTCTTAACCTTTGAGTGGTTTGACCACAGCGGTCATTTGACACTTGACGCATATGCAAATGGGTGAAAAGTACTAATAATCTGCAATAATCTACTCTGTTTCTATTCAATTATGAGTCATTCATCTTTACTTGTATCCTCTCTATGGAGGCTGTCACGTTAGACCAGCTTGCCTTTTCTGCAGCCAAAAATGGACAAACTTAACACCTTATCTCAATGAAAACATTTGTTTACAATTTGTTCCCTACATGCTGAGAATGGGAAGCGTGAGGAGAGGAGTGTTAAGTTGCAGCTGAAAACTTTAAACACCAAACTTGGTTATAAAAGAGTGTTGAAATTATTTTCAAATGTGTCACAAAGTGCTTCCAAATTCAGATGTGCAGGTGCACTGTGACGTATATAATATCATAAGTGAATTGTTTACCTGCATGAAAATGCAACATGAGAAGACTTTGTAAATGATATATGGCTATGTGCAGAGCGTGACAGCCAGGGAAATGGGCGGACCCAACAATGCAGGAGAAGTTCTCCGTGGTCAAAAAACAAATATTTATTATTGTCCTTAAACATGAAGAGAAAAAGAAAACAAAGACTCCATGATCCCTGCAGTGAGACGGCAACAGGAAGCAGGCTGACCACAGAGAGTCGCTGGCTGGCTGAAGGGACACTGGTTAGAACACTGGAGACCAACAGAACCACACGGGAGCATGACGGGAACCTGAAGGGATAATCTGGCAATGTGGTGCGTGTGAGCCGGGCTTTTATTGAGCGGTTGATGAGAGGAGAGGAATCAGGTGGAGGGGTGATGAGTGGGGATGGGAATCAGGTGTGCAGCTACAGCTCCCAGAGAAAGTAGGTCAGCCACGCCCCCTGCTACACTGCAGGGAGAGAAAGCAAAACACAATGAAAACACCTAAAAACAAAACCATAACACAGAGATTAGTGATGATAAATGGATGGGTGAGGGAAGAAGGATGAATGGATGAGGCAAAGAGAAGTTAGTCATTCATTTTGTGTCCCTGGCATGTGTGGAGATGTTAAAGAATGTGTTAATCAACTATTAATTTGGTAACAGTGAGGGCAAGTTCAGAAGCTTTGACATGTTCTATAAATACACACAACAACATGCTGGGCCAGTGCTCGTGGAGCTGATAGCTGCTTATCTGTTGTGTTCCAAGCTGCAGCGGCTTCGCTCCCCAAGTAAACACAAAGGATAAACCTCTATCTCACACGTTCTGTCCCTTGCAAACTCTCTAACCCACACACACACACACACACACACACACACAGACATACACATATCCCTCATTCCTTCACCATAGCTTTCCTCATATCCACACAAATCCATCCACCCATCTTGTTCCACTCCATCCTCCTCTCCACTGCCTCTCCACGTCTTATTGGTCTTCTCCTTCCCTTCCTCCATTTGTCCTCTCTCCTCTTTCTCCTGTTCCTATTCTCTCTTGCGACTCACATATTCCACTTACTTGCCTCAGTGCCTCTCTCTCTCTCTCCCTCCCTCCACTCATCCCTCTCGTCACACATTGTGTTATTCTCTCTCTCGCTCTGTCCCTCCTGCCTGTGTGGTCTTGGTGCCTCTGGTATGGTTTGTTTGAGTCATTAGACCTGGAGCAGCGTCACCTTGCACTTTAGACTCAGAATGTTCCACTGAAATATTGCTTTGCGGATGGAGTGTACTTCTGATATTATGGTTGATTCAACATAAACAGAGTCACTTCAGAGTGCAAGTTGTTTACTTTCTTTTATGTTCCACTCAGGTTGAGTGAGTCACTGTTTTTTATGGTATATATCATAATTGCCAATTGCAATTGGTAAGGACACATAATTGCCAAGGACACAAAATCCTGATCATAGGGATACACCAGTGATTCCCTATGATCAGGTGATGTAAGTCTGAGATGTAGCCAATGGCCGACACTCCGTTTTTTGCTGACCTGAAAATATCCGATATTTTAGAAAAACAAAGGTGGCATAATTATCCATGTTCAACTCATAAATATACAATATACAAGCAGAGACTCAGAAAACTCATTAAAGGTGTGTGGCGTCACTTTAAGAACATCAAGGTGAATTCACTCTAACAGCCTCAAAAGGAATAGGATTATTTAAATATCTAACGTTGATAGTTGGAAATTAATAATTTGCAAATAAGCAACTGTAATTTATCCAAAGGCTGTTTTCTCTTCTCTTTCTCTTCTTCTGCTTATAGATTTAATGTAATATGAACATTGTTTTTCTTGCCATGTTGTTATATTATTATTGATTTATGTTTCTCCATATGATCTACTGTTTTTCAGTATTTTCCAATAGAACACTGATGCAGTTTCATGTTTCCATTCACACCTACATGTAATGTTAGGTGTGTAATCCTCATTATTCGTTTTTGCTCTATTCAAAGTGAAATGTTATTCATAGCTGAAGTGACCCACTTCTCACATTATATTCTAGTTTTGTCTTGGAGTGAGTCAAAGACTTATAGCAAACACAAACAATCCCAAACACAATGTCCTACAAAAACCTCCTCTGGACAAATAAGACAAGTTTCTGGAGCCACTGATAAATGGCTGATTAGTGCCTGATTCAACCCACACATCCAGTATGTATCTGTAAAATGTTGCACAGACAAATGATTTGAGCAGAGACAAATCAAGACACCTCCAGGCTGTTCTGGACTTTACATGTGGCTGATGTGGCCCTGGTCTGGGATGTGAGTATGTGGGCGCATGAGATGACTTTCCCAGATGTTGTGTGGTTTCCTATTAAATATGAGCCAGCAGTGCACAGTGCAGGGGTGGCGTGTGTGTGTGTGTGTGTGTGTGTGTGTGTGTGTGTGTGTGTTTGCTACACATAGATCTGACTCTCACAACACACGCAAACACACATTCTTCATGGCAGAGTGATCTCTGCTCTTGCTGTTTGCTCTAAGCATCACCGGTGGGTCTGCACAAGTGAGTCTAGACCATAATACTCTCCACATGTCTCCCGGAAACCACAGAACAAAAAAAGTCAACGGCAGCAAGCGGACCAAATACTTTCTCTCCCAAATGACATCTGATGCATTCCAGCTGAGGCTGTATTGAGATCCTTAAACATCTTTGGCTCTGGACTGAAACAAGAAATGTATTCCTGCGATCAAGTCCAGACACAGAGAGACACCTCAGTGATACCTTTTGGAAGGATGTCTCTGCATCCAGCTCTGTGCTGACAATGTCAAAAGAAAAGCAACCAGCGTGGCGTCAGGTTTTGGGTAGATATGGTATCGTTTTTGGAACATATAGTCAGGGCTGAATCGATCTATCTTCACTGTGTCCCAACAGTCAAACTCAGGTTTGCTCTCCTGGATGCAGACAGAGACAGTAGCAAACACAAGAGACACTTGGCTCTGTACATTTCTCTCCAGTCCACTTCAAATCCCAAAGGTGGAGCCAATATGGAGTTGCTGCCCTTGTCTGTTATGTTTGCAATCCCTTCACATTGAAATGCTGAAGCATAAATTATGTTCATAGTCATGTGGTCATGTGAAAGCTTTCACTGTTCTAAAAATGTGTCGTTTCTGAGCAGTTTGAATAATAGTCATAGGAAAAGTTGTTAAGAAAGTGTGCGACTAAGATGAGGGAAAGCAGAAATGAAAATACTTTGGTAATAGGCTGATCGTTTAATGAGCCACACAATACATGTTACATCAAACATCATGAGTTCAGATGATTGTGGTATGTTTGTTTCTTGAGCCAGACACAGAAACTATAAAATATATTCAGCAGTTCTTTGGCCAAGTTATTAAATCCTCGCTGAGTCATTCTGTTTCATCTTAATTAATGAGGCCATTTTGGAGATTTATTCTTAGAAGCATTTATACCTTTTACGATTCTGTGGCAAAATCAATCAATGTTGCTTAGATGACATCATAAGTGACCAAGCAAATCCCCTGCTTGGTAAAATGGCATTTTTAGTTTGGGTCAAAGCTGAAAAATATGAGGCCAAGAGGCAGATGGCAACACTCTTACCATTGTTATAACTTAAATGGTGTGCGCTTTATAGATGATTGGAAAAGCTTTTGGAGAAAACCTGGTCTCATTAGGAGAGATGGCGTCCATCCCATTTTGGAGGATACATCCCTCTTATCTAGAAACATATTTCTAATAATTGCCAAGTTGATTAGTCTGATGTGACAAACATCCAGAGTTGAGACCAGGAGTCAGAGATGTAGTCTTACAATAATAACAAAAATAATAATAACAATAATAACAACCTGACAGTGATAGTGTCTGTTCCTTGCCGACTGAAACCTTTTAATCCTGCAATGCACGAGGAGGATCCTAATGAAAATACAAACCTCTACAAAATCAAACCAAACAAAGTGTGGACAAATCAAGTCATCGAGTCAAAGCTACACTGCCTGCGTAGTAAACGTGAACGGTTGTCGGTCTGATAACTTACGTGTAGACCGTTATATGCGGAAGTATTCTATAAGTTACTCTGAAGTTTTCGGACAGCATTCGTCAACTTTAGAATTAAACAATTATTTACACATTTGGGTGAATATGCACTCATATGAACATCAGTGGAATCACTTGTCATTTACTCCATGGAAATCCTTGGACTGGACTGAAAGGGAGCAAAGAAACACTCATCGCCATTGACTTCTAATCTCTTCAAGCCACAGTCATCCTGTCTTGGTCCCTCCCCCTCTCCGTTTGAGTGTGCTCATGTGATCACTGTCGTCCTGACAGCGTAAAGAGACATCATTTGTTTGCTCCCTCAATGACAAAAGGGTGACTGCATTCAACCAGTGAGAGGGAGTGGAGGAGGAGGAGGAGGAGGAGGAGGAGGGAGGGAACTATTGAATCTTCATCACTGAATAGATGTGATTACATCTCTAGCCGGAGCAGTGGGGTGGAGGATGGGAGGGGGAGGCTGACAGTCGGGAAAATAAGAGGTGGACGGATGACAAGCAGCAATACTGGAGAGGAACGGAGCAGATGAGGCCTCACCTCTTCATGTCCTTCCTTTAGGTCAGTGCTATGATTACTGGAGAGTACTGGTCCTAATATTATCTAAGCAGATAGAGAGGGACCATTAGACCCGATGGCACAGTTGTGTGGTCAGGTCTTGTCGAGCTCAGCAGCATGATTAAATTCTAACTGTGCTGAGCCATTCAAAGAGTCCGGACTATGAGTTACAAGATGGGACTAAGCTCCAATGTTCCTCTGAGGAAATGATGGACTTTTCTGAGGCAAACATTGATGTTACAAGAAGAGCGGTTTTACTCAAATGTGGACGGCATTTTCTATCTTTAATATTCAAATGTTTCTCAATTTGTGCTTAAGGGCTACATTTGGAGCAAATGCTCATTAGAAAAATTGCAGTACCAATGTTTGTCCACTGCATGATTTTTGCTTCATACAGCCCATCTTTGCCTGTGTATCCAGCTCTTAAAATGCATCAAATGACATTTTGGTGAGTGACAACAGGGGTCAAATGGTGGTCCGTCTCCAGGGAGGGCACAATTTGGGACATTTGATTTGGGACTGCGTATCACTTTAAAGTTTACACACTTCAGCGGTGTACTGCAGGTGAATGTACCAATGAAGTATCATCCAATTCAAAATTCCCTGAGGATGAAAAGTCTTCGTTGAAATGGCTGGGGAAAGGGTGAGGGAGCTTACTGTTAGATGCTCAGTCAGTGCAAATTCAAGGGAATGCACGTGGTCTTAACATTTAACATATAACATAATGTAAATGTATAACGTAAAAAGTTTTATACTTTATAAACCTCAACTTCAACATGCAAAATCGGTTATTCATGTTCAATTTGTGTTTTTCCCAATAAATCTCTAAAACTCAAGTCCCATTTTGTGCTTTTCTTCAATTTAAACTCTTTCTACACTCCAGTAAATTGTATAAAACCTACAGATATTCTAGTTCCAACTTTATGGAAAAATGGGCAAAAGCCCTTACTCACATGACATTTTCTGACCCTGTTATATTTAAAATAGCTTAAAAAGGTCCAGGTGACATTTGAGTCTCTGTTGTTAAAGGGTTGATTGTTTAAAAAGAAACATTTAAAGCATACATTGCTGATGAACTTAGTAAATTACATATGCAACTTTTTATGTGTAGCAATATGTACATGCATATACAATAAATGATCATTTAGTATGAAGACAGTTCTTTTACAACGTGGCCCCTTGAGAGCAACCATATGCTGACGTGGCCCTTGGTGAAAATGAGTGTGACATCCCTTCTCTAGAGACCCGAATGCACGGGACGGAGGAGGAGAGACATTTTCAAAGTCAAACAATAAACTAAAGAGGAGCTCCGTGGCTCACTATCAGAATAAAACAGAACTAAACAAGGTTTAACTTGATCAAAACAAGACACTTGACTCGCAAAGGGTTTCCAAAGAACAAGAAGTGGAATTCTGACGAGGCATAGACACACTGACACCAGACAAAGAGAGAGGCGGGAATATATAGGGAGAGCAGGGATCATGATCAGGTGTGGGTGATCAACAGGAGCAACCAGGTGCAGGCAATGAGGCAATCAGGGGAGAAGCAGACAAGTCAGACAGAGTGCAGACAAAACAGGAGACAAGGAAAGTAAAACACCCAAGTCAAACAGGAAGTGCACTCAGGAAATGACGGACACAGATAAGACGACAGAACCTGACCAGACTAAAGGAGACACATAGACTGGAGAAGAAGACATGACAGGTTCTCTTCTGAGTGTGAAATGCTGGTTGTCTATCACCATTACAGGGCATCGTCGCCACCTACTGTTAGGGAGTGTGAATAGACCGAGCTACAATGCATTAAAATCCTCTTCAAAATAAAAGCCCATACATTTTTTTTTCCATTCCACTAAAAGGCTTGCGGTCCACTGAAAACAGATCTAACACGTGTGTGTGTGTGTGTGTGTGTGTGTGTGTGTGTGTGTGTGTGCGTGTACATTGGTCGGGTCGCTCTGCTGTCAGAGAGACAGAGCGGAGGAGAGGAGTTTTATAGTTGATTTAATAAAAGAACATGTTAGAGACCTGTTCTGTAGGTAACGTAACCTTCAGTGACATCTGTTGTGATCTTGTGCGATATATAAAATGTATTTAATTCGATCCACCAGGGGGTGCCGTTAGGGAGGCGCAGCATTACTTTGAAAAAGAGGGCAACACAGACACTCATCAATGGCATATTCTTTGCAGATATGAATTGATCAATTTTCAAATTTTTTAGACCAATTAAGTGGATCATTTCCCACAGCACACCTGATGACCTTTCAAAAATCACTGCTCCAGAGCAGCGGTGCCCTTTTTCGCCATGTGAGCTACTTTTTAATTGACCAAGTCAAAATGATCTACCAACACCAGGGGTCAACATATGTAAGTGTGTGTGTGGGTGGGTGTGTATGTGTGTGTGTCCATGCATGCGCATATTTATTGAAACTACAGCAAAAAAGAAAAACATTTGTGAACCTGCAAAACCACATTTTTCAATATGCTGATACACCAATTTCATTTTAAGAGGTTTTGTAATTTTTTTTGAAAAATGAAAAGTGGTCTCTCTCTCTCACTCCATTTCTCATTAAGGTGTGTGTGTGTGTGTATTCTTATTTTTATTTTATTTCATTTTTTCTTCTGGATTGATGATGATGATGATGATGGATTTGTTTTCCTGAGACAGCCCTCCCTAAGGGATCAATAAAGTTCTATCTAATCTAATCTAATCTAATCTAAGTTTCCGTATGAACACGACATTGCAGCTATGCTAAGTGCTGACGGCTAAGGGTAAGAGGCGAGGGACGGACGGGAGGATCTTCAAAAGAGAAAGAAAAAGAAAGGAAGCGATAAAGACAGAGGGGACGAGGGAGTGGGAACCAGGGAGAGAAAACAACTGTCCAAGAAAAGAGAGTGGATCCTGAACACAGAGCTTTCAACCCTGAGTGGACGGACTCCTACTCCCTCTGGGAGCTCGAACCACTGCGTCTCATCTGCTCCGAGACTGTGGCGCTTATTAAAAGTGGAGCAAAACAATGATTTTGACCGAGCATAACCACTGAATTCTGAACTGAGGTTGTACAAAATAAACAGTCTCCAAACTCAGTCCAATCAATCCACCAGGATCCAGACCCGTTCATTCACTGCCCAACAACGTGCTCATGAATGTTCCCTCAGAAATGATTGGATTTTGGGTCGACATAAAAAAAACATTTACTGAGGGGCGGTTATCAAGGAGTGCATGAGTGCAGGCTCAGAAACTTCATACGAGGGAAAGCAAAAGGAAGAGCTTTGTAATAAAGCAGATACCCATGTCAGCATCATCAGCCACAAAGAAAAGTGAGATTTTAAGCAAAGACGTTCTCGCCCGGCTCAATGAAGCAGTTCATAAAGCACCGTGTGTCGTCTTGGCTGTAGATGAGTCCACTGATGGGTCTGGCGATGCTCAGCTGTTGATCTCTGTAGAAAGTAAGGGAGTGGGATACAAGAGTGAAAGTTCAGTTGTTTTGTTTAGATTATTTTGAGACTTTTGAGATATTGTGATGTTGGTTGAGACTCTTCAGTCGAGATGTGACTGCTGAAGAAAAAGGGAAAAGCTGCTGCCATACTTGCATATTTTTCTCAAGATAATTTAGTTTTCTAGTTTTCTATTGCACACTATATTAAAATAGGATTTTATTCATCTTTTTCTTCATCCTAAATGCAGCTCTTATTTTTCTTAATGAGACAAGAAATATTACATACATACAATTTATATGTATCTACATTATTATGTCGTGTTTACTAAATTGTCATTTGACAATAAATGTTTTGAATCATACTGAATGTATTTGATCAGTCAGAAATTGATTACATGCTATGAGGCTACATCAACATATATATCACATTAACTCAAATTACACACCATGATGCTCCGGACCTTCGTTTTAAAAAACATAAATCTCTGACTGGACCTTTTTGAATTTTAGCTGAATACCTCTGGTATAGGGGTTCTATTTAAATTGTTTAATTAGTTTGATTAGTTTTATGTTTGTACATTTTTTCTTATTTTTCTTTACCTTCAATTTGCCCATTCTTACGGCACATTTTCTCCATCACTTTAACACATCAAAATGTTCTCTGATTTCTTACTGTAAGCTACTGTAACAAGTTAATTTCCCCATTGTGGGATGAATAAAAAGCATTCTATTCTGTTCTAAGGTTTCGAGAGCTCTTCCTGTGCGCTAGCGCAGAGCAGCCACATGTCCTGTTCAGCCTGCCACTTCTGTAAGAGCCACTCTGCGCAGGCGTGAGCCATTTGTTTCAACTGCTCAAATGTCATTGGTGACGCAATGTCATTGCCGGTTGTAGAAACATGGCGGTTAGACCGGAAAAGACATGGTGACGGTTACTTCTGGAATTTATTATGTTTATTTATTTCATACAGATGTTTTAAAAAAACACTCTGGTTTATGTGTCCGCCCCAATGTACAGGAAAGTAAACACAGACAGACAGACACAGGCGATCACACTCTCACCAGGAGACTTTTACACTTTAATCTCCTCGCACCTTTATTTCAATGTTTTCCCAATTTTGGTGTCATCAACAGCTAATGTCCTTAACCATGAGTTTCGCACATTGTAACTCTAATGTTCACCTTTATATCATGTTAATGCCTGTTTCAATGCCTGGTTTTCTGATTCCATTTTGACAGTTTGCATTAATAACAAAAGATTATGTTAATGCAAGGTTCAATGTATTGTTTTTTCTAATGACATTTTTACAGTTTGCATGAATTACAATCTTATCATATTGATGTCTGGTTCAATGTATAGTGCTTTTTATGATTCCATTTTTACAGTTTGGCTTTTGAGGGGTGAAACAGTTTTACCCATTCGATCAAGTCCAGTTGCCTATGTACGTTTTGTGCTTCGTTCTCTGGTGCTAATTCAATGAATGCAACACTTTCACAACTCGATTCCAATCAATCTGCAGGGAGCTATGGTTTGTGTAATACTCACACATGCACGCAAGCACGCACCCACACACTCTTTCCCTCAGTGATAAATGTCAGCCTCCCTCCTCCTGAAAAGATATCGATGGTTATTTGGGCTTATTTCTCCAATCTGTTGTTCACCTCGAAGGCGAGATGGAATCCATTTCTGCCTGGTTGGCAGTGAGGGTGACTATAGGACAAAGTAATTGGGCTGGCTGGCACCTTCTAGTATCTTTTGTCTGAGCTGCTGAACTATCTCAGCCCCTATTTCCAAAGTTTACCTCAAACAAACAATTGCATGTGCACACACAAAAACCCGTCAGCGCTCTCATCTGAGACACTGAAACAGGGAAAGCTGAAATGAAACAAAGTCCGGATACCCCGAGCCTGTTGTTAAGTTTCATCTGGCTTTTACAAACAATCTTCTGAGGAAGCTGAGAAAAAGGCAAGTAATATAAACACTTTTATTTTTCTCTTTTATATCTGGTAAAGTGTATTTATGATAATATAATTCAAACACTGAATCATGAGTGTCCTACAATACCTTATTCACTTATGTGAATTCAAAAGAAAGGTACAAAGTTTAAAAGAAAATGCAGTGTTGGTGATTTGTTCCCAAATGTAGAATCTAAACAAGGAAGTGTTAGTTGGAATGTGATGGGTACAACTGGCACATATACAAAGATATGTCACTTCTACCAACAGGGTGCTTCATATTCTTGAAATATGGCTCTGGACCTGTTCATTTGTCAAAGTCACTGTGTTGAATACTGTTGATCTGAGAGCATTTGACTTGTATTCATTATCTAATCTCAGAAATCCAAACCATTTGGGTAATTTTGACAAAGAAATGATATTATTGTTCTCAATGGATGAATACTGCAGCTTCAATATGTGAAAGAATTGAAATTCAATTTGGAACAATGATGTTCGTTCACATTAAAAGCTGTAATCTTTACAAACAGGAGTTATAAATCTAGACATATGTTTTTCCTTCTTGTGACTAGAAATGAAGAGAATGTGTTTGTGGCTACAATGTCAAGGTACATCAAAATACACACAACATCACACAATCCAACTGACCTGTTTAGTATAACTGTATAAATCCGAACAAAGGCTGTGTTCACGTTACCATGTCATATTGCTCAATTGTCCTTTGATACCTATCAGAACTAATCGTTCACATCCAAAACTGCTGACTATGACTTCCATGTGAATATGAGGAAAATGCCACACACTGTAACATTGACATTTCTTTAAAGAATTGATCATAAACAGAAAATGTAATATTTGTAAGACCACTTGTGGATCCAAGACATAATTTAGAAATAGAAGCCTTCACACTAAATTTAAGGGTGAGATTTAAGATGAAGAACGCAGCAAAAAAAGATTGAAGAAGACAGAGGAAGCATGAGTGCTCGCTTTTTCTGTTCGAGCAGATCGAGTATTGATGCCCCTCCGCCAATGCAGGTTGATGAATGAGCAAAAAGCACAATAGATTACAATATGACAACTGTCACTCATACTGAATGAAATTACAAATCTGATCATTGTAGACAATGGGATTTTTGTGTCCACATAGTCCTAAAAGATCTGAGCTGTTTAAATTTGGGAGAAAAAGCCAGGAAATGTGACAATAGGGTTAATAACTATTAAGAAATGACAGTTTTAGAAACATCACTCTAAGACCTCTTCCAAAAGATCGAACAACAAAATCAGTTTAGATTAACTAAGTCAACAGGGAGGCACGGTGAGCTACGCAGGTTTACAGAGATACTTCCACTATCATGGCTTCCATCCTCATAAACAGTTTTTGGCCCCAGGGCCTTAGTAGATCAGAATACCGTATAATTATCTCATCTCTTGGTTCGAACATTAACTAACTTTAACAGAGTACCAGACCACCCTAAGCCTCTCATGATTACAGTTTAGCCAGTGTTACATACAGCCACCTTAACAAATACTTGCGGTAAATATTGATGCAGCAGAAAGAGGAAAATACTCAAATTGATCGAGGCACTTCAGTCTTTGGGCTGGTCGAGCACTGTGGTCACTGAGAGTTCAAACTGATGGAAAATGTTCAGAGGACCTAAAACACATCCAAATACTATTATTGACCATAGAAGGACCTGGGGCTCTCAGTTGTTTCTGAATGGCTGCAATTTGGTAGAGCAAGGATAAAAGGAAAAAGGAAAAATAGCACAAAAGCAGGAATGTATTCCTGAGTAACTCCCATTTTTCAGTATATTAGTCTTCCATACAAGCAGTGTAGTTACTGTTGTTCAATAGTTTCCTTTGTCTGAAGCTGCTTAAGTGGAAAAGCAGATTTCCTGCACATGACGGGTCCAAGGTATGAAACTTTCTGCTCGTCTGTTTGACCAGAGAGGCACTTTTGGATGTGAGGGCAGATGGAGGGATCATTTAAAGGAATATGCTCCACGCAACTGAAACGAGTAAAAGGTTACCTGACACTGCCTGGAATGCAACGGGACTTAGACAGGTCTTTATTTTAGGTAAGACTGGACATGTAGTAAGTGAAGTGCCAGGGTTGAATTGGTTACGAAAGACTGAATATTGTCCTGCTTCATGATGGACACAATTTTAGAGATAAAATGCAGGTGCAAACAATTAAAAAAGATGATCCTGTTCAGGTTGGGATTGTTTGGCTGGCTCTACATTACGTCTGTCGCCTGAGAAGGTACAAGCCTGGAATCTAATGGTTCAGTATCTTTAAGAACATACTAGGATCAACACGTTTACAACTGAAATAAAATTAACAAAAGATGAAACATTCAGACTGTGGTGGAACTTCTGTGGAATTCAAGCTGAGCACGGTATACGTTACGATTTTCTATTAAAATACACACAAAATGGACTGCACCTCTACAGATTGTCTTCCACGTAGCTCCACAGCAGTGAATGATGTTTGAATCAGCCCTGATGTTTCAGTGTCATTTCTGTCCTTTGTGGTGATTAAAGTAGGTCCGAACACTCGAGCATCAGGCGGACGCGCTCCTCGCTCAATGAGCTGAGATCTCAAAGATCAGTGGTGATGACAGGGGTGACTCCATGGATGAGCAGTGTCGGGCCCAGGTCCTGAGTCAGCAGCTCCAGCTGGTGTAAATAGGCAGCATAGCGCCGGGTGTCAGCCGGAGGGCGGGGCAAATACAGGAAACGCACAGCGGGCGGTAGGCGGGCCTGGTCCAGGATCAGCTTATTGACAGCTGACAGGTAGTCGTCCGACAGGCGCGTGGTGTTGCTCGGGAAACTGTTTACATAGTCGTCCACATCATCCTCTTCCTCTGTTCTAAGCTTCTGTTCTTTGTTGGCTGTATCGGGGGATTGAGATTGTTGCTCATCGCCCCACTTACCTTGACGCTGCCAGTGCAGTGCCACCTGTTGGTCCCAGGGCACAGGATAGATCTGAGCTTTGATCCTCAACTCTTTCAGCAGCTGACTGAGCTTCTCCTCTGAGCCTCTCACACTTCGTCCCTCCTCCACGCACAGGAAGAGGCGGAGGGTGGCTTTTCGCCAAGCTCTCACCATATTGAGGATACAGGCGAGCTGCAACAGGAACAGAGAGCAGGTATCGACGTAGCTACAGCTGTCAGGTTGCAGGAGGTTAACTGGCCAGACGTCAACATACACAGACCCCTTCGGTGGGAAGGAGGACGGTGTTGAGAGGGCCTCCGCTCGGTCAAAGGTGTTAAAGTATCTAGCCAGCACCACGTTCTTAAGCATCTTCATGGCATCTGCGATGATTGCCACATACTCCTGGGGCCCCAGAACTTTCCCGTCACCGTGTTCGCCATAATCTTTTCTGTCAATGGATCCCCGGAGGGCGGCAAAGTGGAACAGAGGAGGTTGTTTGTCCAGCTCATGAGAAGAAACGGAAGAGTCTGCGGCCTGACTTGTGGACAGTGTCGGATCAAGCAGCCTGTCCTGTGGATGACAGTTGTCATAGAAACCAAGGATGAGGGTGTTGGGACGCATCCCACCTGGAAAGATTTGAAGAGGAATGAGACAAGACCTTTGTAGAAAATGAAACACCAACAATTTCTCAATTCTAACTGTTAAGTGAAAGGCTGCAGAGGCTCAGTCCTTTGATCTGGCACATACAGGCAAGACAGTGAACACTGGTAAGTAAGTACAGGGCAGATGGTGAGAGTGAGACTGGGGCTTATGTAGGTGGATGGTGATTAGGCTGAGGAGGTGAGGCTGTGGGGAGAGGCTGTGGCTGGAAATGGAATGATGAGCTGAACAGGGTGTATGAGTGTGAGAGGGAGAGGGAGAGTGAGAGTGAGAGGGAGAGAGAGAGAGAGAGAGAGAGAGGGAGAGAGCAGAGCTGGAACAGATTTTCTGTTGATTTAAATGACTAAATTATCCCAACTGGGTAATTGTAACATGATATCAACTGTAATACAGTCATATTTTTAATGACAATCAACATCCAAGTGCAAAGAACCCAATCATTGTTGCGAGCTCTATGCCCACTGAAATACACTATCAGTGAGACTAAAGGTATGGAGAAGAGTTTAGACCTCAACTTCAGTTTTGCCAAATTGCACAAGCCACTGAAAGCAACTGAAGTCGACTGCTCCACGCCAGTCAGGGCCAGCAGGTTTGTGTTTCTCTCTCCGCTCTCGATCACCCTTTCGTCTGAGCAGACACTAACCAGCAGGGACGGCTCTACCCAATGTGCGTCCTAGGTGAGATTTTATATGGCGATTGCACCCGGAGTATAAATAAGTTAGATATGAATAGGAGTAAGACATTTGTCTAAATCAAACCATAATATGCAGCCACTCTCTGAAAAACTACTTCCATATCATTTCCGCGAGCAAGTCTCAAACACGGACCCATGGAGGTGGAGGCGTTCGTTCGTTCTATTGAGCTAAACGTCGCCATCTACACACGTGAAGTGTTTCGAATCAGTCCCATTCAAGTGTCAAGAGCGACACAAGCGCCGAAGCCTCGGGATCAGTGGCTCATCACTACATTGTTTAATTATGAAGAAATACAAAAAAATATGAAATACAATACAATTATATTGAGGTGATACCCAGCAAAGACTCAGGTCTCTCTCTGTCCTCTGCATTTGAGTGACTTTGCTGCTGTAGAGAGCGAAGCTGACAGTTTCAATATTAGATCAAATTAGCAACAGTAATGTCAGATAGCTTTGACACTGATATCTACATATACACATATATATGTACACATATATACATACATCGACATACATATATATATGTATATATATATATATATATACATACATATACATATACATTTATTTATACATATACACACACACACATATATATGTACATATATACATACAAATGTATATATAAACACATACATATACACATATATACACACACACACACATGTATATACATATATATGTATATACATATATATATATATATATATATATACAGAAACACACACGGAGAGAGAGAGAGAGAGAGAGAGAGAGAGAGAGAGATGAACAGGAATAGTGAAAAACAATGTTTACCTAGTCCGGAAATGAAGAGCAAATGTTGGACTCCATGACGAACAGAATCAGCCAAAGTCAGGTTGACAAAAGCTTTAATGTTGAGATGATCCACTAGAGACAACCAGGAGTCATACTGGGACTGCAGAGGGTCTGACGGCAACTTGTCTGGAAGGGTGTAGGAAAAGGAAAATGGTATGAGATGAGAAATACAGACATATCAACATATGAGTATGAGGGAGTGATTTGAGTCGAAAAGAAGAAAAAGATAAAAGACAAATGACAGCATAAACAAAATGTGAGTCATAGAAAAAGATGCATAGACTTAGAAACAGGCTGGCAGGTGATTAATCTTTGAAAAAGCATCAATATACAGTCTGTCCTGTGTGCACAGTGCAATGTAGAGGCCAAATCTACAAGTGTCATAGCTGTGAAAGTTTCAGCTGCTGAACCCTCGTAGTATTTTATTTCCATATAGAAGGGAAACAGCAGTCTGGCAGGTGAGAGGATGCATGGTTGGACTTTAAGTACATTAAGACGCCAGTGTGGAAGTAGCACAGAGTCCTCAACAACTAACTCCTTCTCAATATAATAAGAGAATGAACGGTATATTTCTCCAGATCCAAGTAGCTCATCAAATGAGCACAGAGCTCATAAGGAATCAGAGTCCTCTGAGGATTTCAATTCTGAGGACACCTTTCAAGGCCGCACCCAGTTGCCCATCATCATTGTATGAAGGCGTCAGAATATATCCACACAAGACAAAGAAAACAATCGATTCTGCTCCTTTAAACTAAAGTGTGCAACTCAGTAGAAGAGAAAGGAGACACTTCTGCAGTAGTGTGCCTGATTACCTCCCTCCATAAAGCAGCAGCGGATTCGCAGCTGTCATGGAGAAAGCTCTTGTGTACTGTGACGATCCACTGAAGATTTAGCTAACAACAAGGAAAGCAATATTCAACATTCACTTCACATTGCTCTTGAACTACAGGCACATTTCTGTTGTGTTCAGCTTAGAATTAATAGTTACTCTCCAGCACTGAGCTGATGTGGATGAAAAATAATAAAGAAGCCATTTTCAAAGATTCCTAATAATGTAATGATGTCAATTAGAAGAACTGTACACACTGATTTTGTGACGGCTGTGGTTAGAACCCAGACGCAGTACAAACAGGCAAGACCAAGGTGAAAGGTCTGTAAGCTTTACTGGTGTAGCACAGCAAACAGTCAGGGTCACACAGAGTTTGTAGTCAGAAACAGAAGCAAGAGTGAGGTTACCAGGGACAGGAGAGAAGAGCAGGTCAGGAACAGGGAGGGGTCGAGATCGAGCAGGCAAGAGCAAGACAGGGTGTGCGAGTGAGAGAGGGACAGAGAGAGACAGCAGAGCTGTAACAGATTTTCTGTTGATTGAAATGACTAAATTATCCCAATTGGGTAAATGTAACATGATATCAACGGTAATACAGTCAGAGTATTTGTTTTTGGGGTTAGACATTTGAATGCATTTCACTATTTGAAAAGAAAACCCAGACTACTCTGATTGGCCAGTCACTTGCAACTGCTAAACTGTTCCCAGTCGATGTAGTGAACAGTGACACACTGTATGTATGTCACAAACAAACCTGAAGGATACTTCAGCCATTTAGTCATCCAACCGATACTTTTTGGAAGATTTTTGAAACAGAAAAAAAGATCATTTGAGGGAAAGCTATTGTTTTGCTTCAAACATACTGCTCCCCTGTGTATTCCGGATTGGGCTATTTACAAACATGTTTTATCTTGTCTAACAAAACGTTAAAGCCATAGTCAGTGAGTCTGGAGGAAGCTTGTTAATATTTGAACTGAACAATGGAACACATTTTTCTCTGGTGATTTTTCTGCCATGTCTCATCTTTGTCTTGATTCAACTGCTGTGTTCAAGCCATCAAAAGTGTACCCCCTCTGCTAGGGTTTTGAAGCCCCTTCATCAATACAACCCTTTCGCGGACAGGAAAATAAGCACAAGCATGAACTGAGTTCACTAAATACAAGTTTCAAGGCTGATCGCTGCGAAATTCAAGCTACATGAACAACTGACAACTGGGAATCAAGTGCTACAGGATCATTCACTCATAAGACCTTTAATCGCAAAAATATACATGAGAAGAGACTTAGTGAATATGACTGCTCCTCCTGAACCTCTTTGTCATCCATGCAGTTAACATGAGTTGAGTTTATTTGAAACACTTTATTAGATCTCTCTGATCACACGTGTTGTGTGGAAAAAAAATCAGGGGGCATTAATGCACTTCATGAACCCTTACCATCACTACCCAGGCCTTGTAGGGGTAGATCAGAAAACGTCTCAAATCTTGTCTTTGAGGAGGTCACTCACTGAAACGGTCAGTTGAAAGTGGCTTTTGTCTGTAGCTTGCAAAACTCATCTGCGATTTTCAAACTGAGCTGAATGACATTTAGAGTAGTAGATGTATAGTAAGATTGATTTGAGTCTTCTTACTGAGGTCTCCTAGCTGGACATGCCCAAGCACGTAAAGGCCACTTTTCTTGATGTCATTGATAAAAGTGATGAGGCCAACGCTGCTGCGTGGGTTGGAAACCATCAGCAGGACCTGGGGCCTCCAGAATTTGACGTGGTCCTTCCTGACGTCCAGCATCAGCAGATACTTGCGGACCTATAACAGAGAAGAGACAAGTATATTTATTAGTCTAGGACAGGGGTCACCAACGCGTTGCCCACGGGCGACCTGGTGGTCCAAAAATCGGACTGGTCGCCAATGAGCTTCGTCTAAATTCTTATTTACTGCACACTCTGTGCGTGCAGAGGGGGACACTGTAAAAAACACTTTTAGGAATCATGGTGTGATCATGTGTTTCTTTTAATGGCAACAGTCAGAACGGAACTTGATTATTTTCTGAAGCGCTTTCTGTCCACTGGTAAGTGTTCACGTGAACGAGCGTACAGTGTGATGTCACACACTCCCTCAGAGTTACAGTGTGATGTCACACACTCCCTCAGAGTTACAGTGTGATGTCACACACTCCCTCAGAGTTACAGTGTGATGTCACACACTCCCTCAGAGTTACAGTGTGATGTCACAGCCCAGATCTCAGTTGACTGGTGAACAGCAGCAGTGTCAGGCTTCATTCTAACAAAGACACATAAAGATACCACATGTTGTCAGTGGTAACATGCCAGTGCCGTAGCCAAGTTAAAATCTGCAGTGTGTAAGATTTCAGTCATTTTTCTCATGTATTACAAATATTACTCAAATATTACCAAACAATTACAGACTGAATTTATAGTCACCTATTTTTTTCCATTACCGTTTAATGAGCCCAATAATGTTTACATGAGGAGCGGGTCCTCTCTCCGGGGGCCGCCATGTTTTTACAGTAGCCTGAGGACATACTGGACATCTTCTGAATACTAATGACACCTGAAGTCCACCATAGGTTCTTCTGCATGCTCAGAAGGGTAAGTGTGAGGTGATGGATTCAAAGCGCAATTTCACCTCTAGATGTCACTAAATCTCACACATTGCACCTTTAACCATCTTTTAATGTTGCCATTAATGTTTAATGACTAATTTGTTCATAAAGTGTAACAGATACAATGATTTTGTTAAAGATGTTGCAGATTTGGAGATTAGATGGAGATAAAATAAAACTGAGAGTTGATTTGAGTTGATAACTCGTTTATAGTTAAAAATTGTTCGAGTGAGTGGATGGTAAAAATGAAACATGATTTCCTATGAAATGTTGCAGAAGTGATCATTTGAAAATGAAACAATAGCAGAAATAAAGAAAAATATATTGTTGAAACCTGAGAATTTCCTACTTTGTTAAATCACTGTTAATGATTCTTTATGATTCTTTCTTCTAATTAAAGTTAAACAGTGCAATTCCGTTATTTTATAAGTGTGTATCAAACTGGTGCCCTTCGGGTTACTAGGTTGGTGACCCCTGGTCTAGGGAGACATTTCTGAGGATACTTCAATTTCTATGGGTTTACTGTTGTTACTATTATTATGCTACTCTCATACAGTGTATGTGTATATATATGTGTGTGTGTATGTGTGTGTATGTGTGTGTGTGTGTGTGTGTGTGTGTGTGTGTATGGGGGGCAGTGCCACCCCGGAGACTTTTAATTGGACTCCTTCTCTAAGTCTAAACCACATTTTTTTCCACAAAAATATAGAAGAATTTCTTCAAACACAACTAAACTGGTCTCAGTATGTGCATACATATCTATCTTATATATGTATGCATTTGCTGTAATATTTAAAATGCATGGACCAAATGTTGAAAAACATTTCATGTTTAGTCAGTGTCTCATTGGGATGTGAGATTGTTGTTTGAGACAAAAAAAATCTGGAAGTTTTTGTGTGCATACAAAATGAGCATGTGTGAGTCTGCAGGAATACATATGTCTCATTCAGAGAGTCATTGGCAGAGAAAATGTACCCGTCTATGATTGCTAATTAGCATATGCCAACACTGGAACTAGCACTGTTTATAAAAATGATGCCCAAAAAAGCAGAGCCATCATTAGGATTCCGACAATACGCTAACAAGGAGCTATGTATCAAGGTACCATTAAGGAAATGTAACCACATGGAACAAAACATTCGATCTGAACCCAATGCTTATCCAGAACAATCGATGCTCTTATTGGAATTACTGAGCATTAACTCGGTGATGACATTTCTGTCATGTTAAACTCAAGTGTACGAGAAAAGCAGTGTGATTTCAGAGAATACTGTGGAGTAAATTACATAAGTTAAGGTTCAGATACCATCAAAGCAAATATGATGAACTTCATAACCACCATTACGACTGTCATGCTTCTGTCTCGTAATTTTTGTAAAAACAAACAATAACAAAGAGGAATCAGTCCCAGAAGCAAAGCCGACCTGCCTCCAGCCATCTAATCATCTGTCTCTCTTTATCTTCCCAGTCTTCTCATCCATCAGGCTCTCATTTTTTCTCTGCTGTTTCAGTCTCATCCATCACTTTGTTTCCTCAATCACTCAACCGTCTCCCTGCTTTCAGTCCGTCTTTTTACCTTCAGCCTGGGTTTCTTCCTTTTTTGCTCTACTTAATAATGTTGTCAGCCGCCTGTTATCTTCAGATGTGTTCTTTGCAAACAAATTGTGTTGGCCAACCCTGCTTCACCCAGCTGGCACTGTGCAATACTGGCTGCTGCAGGGTGGAGCAGAAATGAAAGAGGATTTACGGAATACGTACAGTGCATACGCACATGTGGCCTCTATCAGTCCATGAATGTGTTTGAATGGAACTGGGCTCCTTTCCAGGATGTTTAGGTGGTGGTGCTTGGGTAAAGTTTTAAATCATTCTAATTATTGACTGTGTTTAGAGGAACATTTAAAAGCTTGTCACCAGCAATAAACAATACATTATTAATGGACAAGAACAAATGTCTGTCGTTCTATCTATGTGTGGAAAAGATAACCAATCAACTAGAAATGGTACGTTTTTTATGAGGACAGTGGTATCGCAATATGTTAAAAAGTATCATCTTCAAAATATCAACCAGCCAGTATCAAAGTATAAATGACACATTTTTGTAGTCAAACCTGGAAACCTAAGTGTTGGGCATGTTACTTCAAAAAAGTATTACTATCGGATACTATTATGACAGCATATTGTCAGCCTTCTATTCTGGTAGTGGAGTGCTGTCCCAATATAGCAAGCCCTGTGGTCCAGCTGCTGTTTCCTGCTGCTGCCACTGGGGGCAAGAACCAGCAGAGGAGAGAGCAGTAAGGAAAGGAAGAGAACAGGCTGGGGATGGGGAGGGTGGGGAGGATGTGGGGAAGTTAAGTGGTTGTAATAATGTTCTGCCTCCTGACAAGCTTCTGGCAAACGCAATCATCCCCAGCCCATAACCCCTGCCCACAGCCTTGGCAACTGTTCCTCTCGGCAACAGGCCCACCTGGCAATGGCAACCCCTCTCCTTGAGCAACAGGCTCCCAAGACAGAGGACACAGAGAGCTGGATGAGGTAACGCTCAGAGGGCATGTGTATCGTGTCATAAATGCAGGGACATTTCAAGAGAGAAAATGTATGTGTGTGCTTGTCTGCCATGTTCATGACATAAACATGATAGAAAGCAACTGTGGTCTGGAAAAGGTAGGTTTTTGTATGTTTGTGGGAAAAGTGAGGAAGAAAATATTTTTTTCTGCTAAATGCAAAGCACTTGGCTTGTGTGTGTGTTTGCCTATAAACCTGAAAGAATGATTACTTGGCAAAAGTACAGGCACTTGAAAAGCTGAGCGGATGAGATTTTAGTTGCTCGAGTAATGACAGTGATGTTTGTGTGTCTGTGCGTGCTAGCGTGCGAGTGTGTGTTATTGTGTACTCTTCCTTCTCTTTTTGTGAGGACCGCTGAGGATTATTTCAGGAACAGGGTTTTAGAGAAAATCAAGGACATTTGGCAAGTCCTCAACTTCAAGATGTTGTTGAAGCTTTTTAAAACTCTGTTTACAATTAGGTTTTAGTTGGGATTAGAGTGCAATGCCCGAGAATGCATTATGTCTAAAAATGTTCTCACAAGGATACAAGTGTGTGTGTGTGTGAGAATATAGATCAGACCTGGTGGAAGATGAGAGCCTGGCTGATGTAACCCCAGCTGGAGGTGGGACTGAGGTAGTGAATCAGCAGAAGGAGCAGCAGCATGAAGGCGATACTGGCCGAGGCGTAGATGGCGTTGATCAGGAACATCATGACGGCACAGCCCACAATGCCCAGCACACACGTATGCCAGGTGAAGTATCGAAAGGTGGGCCTGAGAAGAGAACACATGAAGTCAGAGCTACAGTGGAAGCCATAAAAAACACAGTCAACTGAGCAATGATGAGAATGTAACATTTAAGGGCAATAACAAAAATTGTATCATAATCATATGAAAAGATAAAATGAGCATGGGAATGATGGATTTTAGAGAAGATGATGCCAATCATACAAAGACAAAGCTTGTACTGTGGCGGGCACTCGGGAGTGTGTCTCCCACCCAGGAGGATCATAGAATAGAATAGAATAGAATGCCTTTATTGTCATTATGCACAATGTACAACGAGATTAAAAAGACAACTCTGGTGGTGCTAGGAAGAAAAACAACAAGGGTACCAGAGATAATAAAGAACATTATATACAAAATAAAAATAAAAATAAGATATGTAAATATATCTAATATATTTACAGCGGGAGCACATAAATGCAATGTACAACACAAAACAATGCTGGAGACTGCTGCAGTCTAAGGCTTTCATTCATATATGAATGAGTACATTAGCCATACTTCATGCACACATGAGCCTGTCTAATATGATTGCAAAGTGTGCTCCATTTAAGAGAAAATGACTTGCAGGGGTCATGGAGTAGAAAGCAACCTGGTGGGTGGAAGTGCTCACATTTTTAGAGGTTCATGTAATTGACCCCAATTAACTACAGACATGTGGATAAACAGCCATTAAAATAGCTTCAGCTGAAATTACATAAAACAGCTGAAATGACTGACTTGCTTCCTGCGAAGATCACATTTATACACTTTAACACAATACAGCAGGACAGAACCAATGTGATAGCTGGGGCTGGGACCAGCAGGGAGATACATCAAAGGATAAAAAAACGCCATGAGATAATCATTTGTTGTTCTGTTGGTCAATAATTCTTCACAAAGGACAACGGGACAAAAGACAAAATAAGCAAGTCTGAGGTTAGGAGCTAGAAATCAGATACTCAGGAGGATATCAGAGTCAAATTAAAAATTCAGGAGTTGCTTCCGGTGTAACCGTGACAGTAATCAGCCCCACTTGATGAGGCGGTTTAAAATCATCATCCGAGTTATTAACGTTTGATGTTGATGCATTCCATATTAAAACTGACTTTGGTAGTCTTTGGGACTGTGATCTGAGTGGAATTGTCCAATATCAAAGCAATGGATTCACATGATTTCCCTCTCACTGAACTTCTCATCACAACCTGAAACATTTATGACAGATGACATATCTTCAATAGTTTGCCCCACCCAACATGTTGAATTGTCCAATGACAGCACATAAACACACTTTACCGATATAAAGTGTATTGAAATCGTATTGAGATATAGTTTGCTATACAAGGTAAAAGTGAGAATGTTAGCATAATGATATCACCAGCAAGAGCAGCTGTGCTCACGGAGCTGCTGGTATGGCTGTGGGGCAATCTTCACCGAGACCTGGCTGGACAACAACACCCCAGAGGCAGCGGTGGAGCGAGCAGGGCGCTCTCTGTTCCGGGCAGCTTCGGGCAAGACCAAAGGCGGAGGTTTGGCGCTGTACATTCACAACTCATGGTGTACAGCAGGGGTCACTAACTGACGGACCGGGGTCCGGATCCGGACCCTGACACCATCCTGGACATGCTATCATTAAATTGTGACGGGCATTTAAGTTTTAATGGGAAGCCACGAGTCTCTAAAAATCTTGCATAATGACAATAAAGACTCTTGAGTCTTGAATAGGCTGAATGACGGTGGGCAGTCTTTAGACTGATCGCTCCATCCATGTTACAAACCTTCGTATAACCTCTGGCTGGACACTATGTGACAGCAACTCCTGTGGGATATCTTTGGTATTACACTTTTGAAACTTAACTTTATGGGCAAAAATATACAGCAGTGGTTGGCAATCTTCGACACTGGTGCCACTTTTGGCACGCCACAGCTAATCAATGACACAGCGGCCAACGCACAGTAGAGCCACCGCTTATGCAAATCAGGCCTAAATCGCATCGGAGCACCGCTGCTCGCAGAGCCCTTTGAATACCACTTGTGTTAAAGAGAAAATTCAAACGTTTTCTGAATTTGTACTGGATCCAATCAGAACGTGTTGAGAGAGAAAGCGTGACAGAGTGAGAAAGAGAGAGTGGGAGACAGAGAATGCACTCCTGAGAGAGTGTGAGAGAGAGAGATAACTGTTATTTGAGTTGGAGGTCTGAGAGACATACGCAGATTGGACTTGTCAGCTCATTACCTCAGCAATGGAACAGAGTTTAAATACAGTCGACATAAATACCAACCCTAAGCCATAGTTGGAACTACAGCTGTGGTTTTACTCCATTGACCCGTTTTCTTTGCTCAAGAAACCAAACATTTCCTAATTTTTGTTCATACTACCACACTCACTTTACAAAAAAATACATATATAATATTTATGAATTGTTGTAAAAATACATAAATAATTGCAGATACTAGGGGTGGGCGATACTGGGAATTTTAGTATCGATCCAATACCAAGTAAATACAGGGCTTTTATCGTCGATACCGATACTTTCATAGTTCATACGTTTTACTTCAAATGTCATGATCATCGAATAATTGTGTGATTTTGCCTTTAGTTAATTGATTATTATTATGATAAAACACAAGACTTGCAAATATTTTGTAATTAACTACAACAATAGAAAACAATGTAACAGTATAGAAAAAATAGAAAAAAAGGGTTATTATATTCAGCCATATTCATATTTCAGGTTTGAGGTATATATCTTCATGTAAGTGTATATTTTTGAGTTCCAGTAAAACCGTTAAGATTTTTTTCAGCTAGCTGAATTTATAATATTGTAATCAGTCTGCTAAAATAGCCTCTGATCACCGATGACACTGTGAAACACATCGCTTGATGCTGGAGATGACCTGGATACTTCTGATTTCTCTCTGCCAGAGACCTCCGTCTTTTTGTCGGGGGTCTGGTTTGGGGGTCTGCCCCCTCCTCCTCCTTTCTCAACTTGTTTTGCAGCTCGGAGTTGTCTCAGGGGAGAGCTGCTTTCACATGTTTGTGTTCATTGGTGGTGTTATCACTTGGCGAATGGCTTCTTGCTCACATCACATGTGGCAGTGTCCAGATCAGCTGCAGTGAGTGAAGTGCACACAGCGCTTCTGTGCTCTCTCTGTCTCCCGAGAAGTATCTATCTTTTCATGCTAGTATCTGTTCGATTCCGATACTCACCTTGGTATCGATACTATTGATATTTGGATCGACACACCCACCCCTAGCAGATACTAATCCCTCTTGCAGATGTACCCTTGGCATGTGGCTGACTGACGGACGAAAGTTAACCTCTTGCCACCCGGGACCAGCAGCGTAGCACTCTGCACCCCCCCCCCCCCCCCCCCCCCCCCCCCCT
>JAFBJT010111609.1:74863-124313 GCA_016785325.1 Chascanopsetta lugubris
CACTCCGCCCCCCCCCCCCCCCGCCCAAGCACTTTTATTCCAATTCCTAACCCACTGAACATTATGTTTATCTTATAGTTTAGGGAACACTCATTGACAAGAACATTTTAAACTGGCACTTGGTGTCAAAAAGGTTGCTGACCCCTGATATGCACAATATTTTTCTGATGTATGTAACTATGTATGTAAAGGTTTTAAAATCTAGAAATGTTCTTTGTGAAGGGTCAACCAAGTCATGGACAATCAATGCAGAGTGTTCTTGGCAGCTGTTTGAAACATTTATATTTTATTCCTCATCAATAAAAGACTAAGAGCAAGAATGCAGAGGTTTTCCTATCTCAACATCTGCCCTAAAGCTTCACCCACTCCCCTTCTCTTTGGCGTACAGCATCACACAGGCTGAGCTGCTGAACAGGAGACTGCAGTGTGGAGTTTACTGATGTAAACACTGGATTGCAGTCTCTTTAAAATTCAAACACTTGAGTCAGCCCTTTTACAAAGTTTTATATACGTTTTTGGGAAGAATCATTTAAAACGTTCTGTTTAGGGTGGGGAAACTTTCAAAAACATCACTTACAACACGTGGAACTACAGGAAAAGATTAAAGCACTAATGGTATTAGTTTGATAGTTTAAGGTTCAGGGAGAAAGGTTTCATGACACGTGCACACTGACACAATCTCTTCAAACTTTGCTTTAATTTCCTCTCGACTTTGGACATTGGAGAGGCCATAATTAAGATAAAAGCTCCCCCCCGGTCCACCCTTACCCACCCAACATTTTAGTCACTGCTGTCTGTCCATCATCAAAGTCAGGGGTCTGTCCTCACCTCATCTCCCCTTCTCTCTTGTTCTCCAGCGACTGATGTTACTTAGCTGACACAGCAAAAGAGGCCTCATATAATCTCTGCCAGTCGCATCCTCCAAGACATTAGGGGGAAAAATGAAGAGTGACAACGATGGAGAGGATTTTTGGCATGTTGCCAAGAGACATGTCATAATTGAGAAAAAGCAGGGACAGAAAGTTTACACACACACACACAAAATCAAATTTAGGAGAGGTTGCAAAGAGACGGCAGGTTCCCTTCGTGAGGTCAGTGAGTGTATGAGACGATGCGTCAGACAGTGTCTGAGGAGCGGTGGAAACTGGACTGACCTTTAGATACCAAAGAAGAACTTCCATAGTGGACACCAGGGGTTACTGCTTCACTTCAATCATCTCAACTACTGTTTATCTCATAGCCAGCTGATCCACATCCACATAATATACAGTATATTCAAGGACATTTAATATCAAGGATATTTATACTGCCCCTATTCATGTATCACAATTTGCCTTACAGGGTTTAACAGTCTATACAAGGTGCAGCATCAGATGCAGCTATATGTTATCAAAGTGAATAATATCCATGTGATTTACCTGCGTGTATTCTCAGAATTCAGAACTGCAGAGAGGGATTCATGCTCACGGTTGCTTCAGTGGCAGGAAATGATCATGCGTAGCAGCTCACTTTGTTACAGTGAGTCCTCTCTTGTTGCCCATCCTACAGTTAGGGGTTATTTTGACATTTATCAAGGGATTCAGTTGTGATTAATCTATGTGGTGTGGATGTTAATTGTAAAGTCCCTTAAGTGTCCAATGGATTTGTCATCCGATGTTAAAGAGCATTGCCCCCGTTTGTAAGGCTCTTTGTCGTGTTTCATGACTTTTGTGCCCTCATGTGTCTATATCTGGTGTCTTATTGTGAAGCCCTGATCCGTGTGTGTGTCATGTTTACTTCCTCCCGTGCTCTCACCCGATTCCCCTGATTCCCCTGATCACTGTCACCCGTGTCCGCACCCGATTCCAACCAAATTTGACACTGGACGGCAGTCTCTAAAACCAAAGCTCTGAATACAAAACTAACAACCCATTTTCATCTCATCCATCCACACAAAGGTGATGTTCAGTCTGGATTCTTGTACAATTTCATTACATAACACAGGCCACTCAGATCACTCTGGCTCATAAAAATAAAGAATACAGACGAGCAGAGAACAATTCTTCGCTGATGGTTCAGCTGATCAATTCACAGATTATTACGAAGACAAAGAATCAATGTGGCCAAAGAGAATCCTTTTGTAACTCAGACATCAGATGGCACCGATAGCTCAGACCTGAAAGTACGAGCTTAATAAAAAACAATCATTTTACCACAAACCAGTCAGATACACCCACTCATGGCCAAGAACACCATGGCACTTTGTGCATACATATGTATGAGTGAGTGTGTGTGTGTGTGTGTGTGTGTGTGTGTGTGTGTGTGTGTGTGTGTGTGTGTGTGTGTGTGTGTGTGTGTGTGCATAATTATGTGCATTATTGGGCCATAATTTCAAGAGGTCTGTTCAAATAATCTGTTCATATAAACGGTCTGTATTTCTATCAAGATGCCATTTGGGGACCAGTCTTTTCTGCAGCATTCAGACGAATCCAACAGCCAACCTTTGGTTCTGGGCTCTGAGCCACAGCTGTCACATGCATCACCACTGAAAACCTGCAGCAGGCCCGAGCACACGCCTCACAACATACATACAAACACACACAAACTAGGGGAAACAACTCAGAAGCAAACCACACACACACACACACACACACACACACACACACACACACACACACACACACACACACACACACACACACACACACACACACACACACACAGATTGCCAGAGGCAGATGATCTCACACATCTATCATGAAAAAAATAAATCACCCAGCTTGACTTTGATCTCTGGCACACAAATTGCAAATTGTTCCCAAATTGCAAAGCACTTTTCTGTTGAATGTTCTCTTTGCAAACACATAATCACAAAAACACAGAGACTCTTAACAAGCAAACATCTTCTCTGTTACATCATCATTTCACTTTCTCCCCTCCGTGCACAACAGCAAACTTAAGGGACAGGGAAATAACTCTGCTAAATTAGTTATGCTAATTACAGAGCAGTTCTCAGGGGGAGAGACGGGGCTAAATGGCTTTTAATTCTTTTCGCCCGAAAGGAGGCGTAAGAGAGAGTCGGACCGTGAGCAAAACGAAAGAAGCAAAGCAAAAAGATAAATATCAAAAAACAATTTTAAAAAATAAACCAATGATTACACAAACAAGTTGTGTTCAAATGTGCCTGCTGACACTGCATCAATGGCTGGACAGAATGAACAACTCAGGGGAAGCGGGAGGAGACCCCCAATCAGGCATCCGGCCAGACAACAAGCCGCCTTATCGGCTCTGCGGACCCTTGGTTCGGCGCTGACGGGGGAGCGAAGGTTTAGTGGTTCACTTTGTGTCCTGTAGCCTTTGCCAGCGGTCAACCAGTGACAACAAGGCATGTGCAGTGTGCATGGAGGCCACCAGAGGAAACGCAGCTCTCTGAGTGTGGTACACAGGGAGAGTGCTCTCTCTTTCCCTTTCTCTCACTAAAACACACACACACACAAACATTCACACACACATGAACACGCACGCACACACACACACACTCGGACATGCACGCAAACACGAATGCAAAACTCATTCTGAACGAGACTATACATTGAGAACCGGTGTTGATACAGCACTTTTATGGACGTTGAGATGCATTTTAATATAAAAGCGAATGGAGTGTATCCAAATATACATTTTACAAATTTCAATAATTTAAGATAATGACTGACTAAACTTTTCTAACTTTTACTGTGATATTCAGCGATGACTTGCTATCACCAGGGTAAATACCTCCGATACATAATGCTGAGTCACCACCAGCATCACACATCAGAGTGAATTATATCCATGTGAGTTCTCAGAGTTCAGAGCTACAGAGAGGGATTCAGCGGCAGCTGGACATGATCATCAGCAGCAGCTCCCTTTGTTCTGGTAAGTCCTCCCACATGAAGGTTACTTAGGTATTTATTAAGAGATTAAGTGCTGATTGTGCTGTGGTGTGGATGTTAACTGCTCCTTATGTGTCCAATGGATTTGGACTCAGATGGTAAACAAGTGTATTAACCCTGTTTGTAAGGCTCTCTTGAACTTTAACCTGGATTGTTCTTCTTAAGACTTCACGAAACTTCACAATCACAGAGAAAATGTTCATTTTTAACAGCTCTGACTGGCTGAGGGGTCGCCCCTGTGGTGAGTAAAGATATGCAAGGCAGTCAAATTCAAATACCTTACTCTCTTGGATGCAATGCTGGCAATTGAAGCTGACATACCAAAAATTGCATTACTGTGAATGTTAGAAAAAAGACTGCAGAATAAATATAGATTCAAATTTGACACTGGACGGCAAGATGGATGTTGAGTGGCGTGAATGTCTGAATAAAAACTGTCTAACAACCCATTTTCATCTCATCCATCCACACAAAGGTGATGTTCCATCTGGATTCTTGTACAATGTCATTATAAAAAACAGTCTACTCAAATCAAAAAGTTGAGTGGCTAACTTTGTGTCCTGTAGACTTTGCCAGCGGTCAAACAGCGATAAGGCATGAAGAGATAGCAGACTGCAGCGTTCATGGACGGCAGCAGAGGAAACACTGCACTCGAGTGCTACACAGGAAGATTTCTACTCTCTTTCCCTTTTCTCACTAAAAGTAAACTTTCCCAAGAATCTCATACTGTGATATTCAGAGATGACCTGATATCACCAGGGTAAATACCTGCGATACAAAATGCTGAGGCACCATCAGCTTGTACACTAATGGATGTGTGCATCTACACCAGTTGCACCACGATATTGATGAGATACACAGAGTGTCCGAGTAAATAGCAGACTGGGAAAATGCTATCTGAACATTCTGCTTTTTTAGGCCTTACCTTCGCAATGGATTCAATCTATTTTTCAGGTCTGGGAGTGGGAGTTCTGTCTGTCTCCTCCATGTAAATCCTATAAAGGTTCATGAGAAAATAGTACCTGTTGTTCTGGGATAGACAGTGTGTGAAACTTGGAATATTCAGTCAGCGCACTCTGTTATATTTCATGTTAACTTGCAACTAACACATTATTTAAGGTGCAGAATGGCGGCTTATCCTTAAAGACCACTTAAAGACCCAAACAAAGGACATCGTCCTGAATCAAATTTAATGAGCCACCATAGAAGTGTGTGGTAATGTGCTTATCTGCAGAGACACTGCTGTATATTTTCTCATTTTCACACTTGTGAGACGGCGAGAAGCGGGAGCTTTCCTGATTTTAGGGGTAGAAGTCATTATGAGGCAGGTTACCTCATTGCCACTGAGCACCAGGTTGTTGCATTCTACTTCCTGTTCATTGTTACTATTGTGTTGTGATGCTGGGCTATATATGCAGATGATGCATCAGTAAAAAAAATGAGGCAAATGCAGGTGCTAATCTCCTTTTTCTGGTGGTTTCATGTGAAGTGAAATCTAAAGGATAAGAGGCTTTAAATAAAGACCATAGCTGGAGTCATTTCAACCCAGTTCTTATTTGACCAGATGTTCACAAGAGTGATCGAATGTTTTGAAACGAAACTATACAAAAAGAACAGGGCAAAAAGTAACTCCTTCATCTCTTTGTCCAGGTGTCGAGTGTTTCTGATTGTTTGTCATGGCTGATGTGGAGAGCTCCAAACGTTCCCACCTGGTTCTCAGCTCAATCCTAACCTTCAGTGCTGAGGAACACATACCAACCCAATGCGGCACTGGAGGCATTCGGTCGTAATGATAAAGCCACACATGCAGTTTGAACAGTTTCTCCTCAGTTTTCGCCTCCACAGAAAATAAGAAACAGTAGCAGTTACCATGTTCACAGTCAGCAGAGAAATTAAATCACGGGAGGGATGTCTTTGGAAAAACAATGTAGGTTCATGGGTTTGGAGATGTACTTCTAAATATTAAAGATTCAGACGACAACAGAGTTTTTCAGCAACATCATCAACATTTCATGCAGAAAATATAGGATTTCTCGTAAAAGCTTGAGAGTAAATCCAATACCAAACTCTGGCCATATTACTGTCATAATGTGATCATCCAGATACACCAACCCTGTGTAAGAGTGGCTTCATTGCAGGTGTCCCAGGAATACAAACTAGGTCCACGTGCGCAGACACATGCGCGCACACACACACACACACTCACACAGGGAGGGAGAGAGACCATCGCATGCATTTAAACCAACACTGTAAATCTAGATGAACACTTTAAGCATCTCCGCACAGTTTTATTTCAACATTCAGTTGAAGCTGTTCCTGGACACATGCATGCACACACACACGAGCACACACACATGAGCACACACACATGAGCACACACACACACACACACACTTTTTAGTCACTCTTCAATATGGGGCAATAAAGTGTGTCAAGATTTATGTCTTTGACTCCTCTTGTAAGATTCAGAATCAGCTAATAGTGATGTTTGATTGTAAAAGAGTGAAATACTATGATGAAAAGACATGCTGAGCTAACACTACGATGCTTTATTTAATGACTCTTTATTTGACCAGGTAGGTCAATTGAGAACCAGTTCTCATTTACAATGACAACCTGCTCAGTGTCGTGGCCAGTGACCTGCAGCCTGTCTCAAGCTGAACTGGAACCGGCCACCTTTGCTTCTAAAGGTCGATCCAGAGCAGACACTTTTCTTTGTTTAAATGTGATTTAGGGAATAGAAAAAAACAAACTTTATTCTCTCGCCTCTGTGGATATCTCGTGCCGGTACTGCACTTACAGCGTGAACACCGTTTGACCATGTTTTGATGTGATCAATATCTCTTAAACAGGAGCACAACAGCAGTTTCCATTGTGTTTCTACATGGAGCAACGGGAGCTGGATGTCCGAGTGTATTGCGGTGCTACAAGGAATGTGGTTGGCCCCTGATGCTCGAGGGTGGAACTCAAGGTCAATCCATACACTGCTAGAACAGAGAACTTTATTCTTGCTCCCAGGGCAAGATCAAAGTTCTCTCTGGCCAGGGCATTTCATACCTCACAAGAAATTAGAGTGCAGAACAAATGTCTGACCAATCACACAAGAGTTGTCGGACACAAGAACAAGAACAAGGTTCTGCCCAGATGATGTGTCGAGCATGAGCTGCAAACCTCTGCTCTCTGGATCTCGCACGGCAGGGTTCCACCCTGATGCACACACACAGACACGAGCGTGATCATACAGGCGAGAACAGTTCCACCAGCGCAGATACAACAAGAGTTCAGTTGGTGTACTGACTGACACATTGATTCCTTTAAGCGTTTGTGTCGGCGTCCGTCTGTCTCCAATGAAAAAGCTGTAAACTTAAGTGATACGCTGTTGAGTATGTGTGTGATTGTGTTTGTGTAAAGTGATGAGTGTACCTGAAATTAGGTGCTGAGGCCCACTCCAGAGCAAGGCAGGCCAGGTCCACGGCAGCATACACCAGTAGGAAGAAAATGGTCACAATGCTGGCGATGGTGTTGAGCTTCCCTGAAAACAGCACCAGCTGGAGAGGGGAAAAAAGACAAAACCCTTAGAGCTCGAAAATCAATCCAACAATGTGATATGCGTGTTGGTCTAACCTACAAATCACCGTTACAAAAGCCATTTCAAAGTGCATTTCAGTACAGGTTCCAGGTTCCCATCGTAGACTCCTCTCTACATTCATTTGTGTTTGAATAAAGCTTTTCTCCTCGGTAAATAAGGAGTGCTGACAAACAGAAATCTGTGTTAACTTTGAATATCAAAATCAATGAGAGTGTACATGAGAAAACAGAAAGAAAAAGCGACTACAACAGAGCCAGACATTAACCCCCAACCCCAGAAAACACATGCCTGTAAAAGAATTTATACCAGAGCTTCAGTATATTTTGAAGTCAACGATCCCCAGATGACTGTGCTTAAGTCTACGTGGGTCCAAGGGAACCTCATGAAGATTTTCTTTAATGTTAGATATGCTTATCTCTCTGCACAGTAGCTGGGAGGTGACATCAAGGGTAGATTTAAACAACATCTCGGGAGCAATACACTTGGAATTAAACTGTTCTACATTTTCCTGGGGACCCTCAATAGTCCACAGGTTCTCCTTTGGCACATTTTAGCTGCTGCTGATTGAGGCTAATTTTCAGATGTAATTAAGATGGTATCTGAACTGATGTTCGACTGCCTGCAGCCGGCAATGTAAGCAACAGCTGCAGTGTGAAGAACCAGCGGGGTTATATCTTTCTGCTGCGCTCAATGTTCTGACATGCATTAGTTAGAGATTCACAGTAAGCGATGACTTCAATCAGAGGAAGTGAAGGTTGACCCTATTATAAATGCTGCTCTATGCTCTGACTGAAAAATGTGGAAACATGGCTGTGAGCACCTCTTTGCGAGTTACTGCAGACATGACATGGCGAAAACTGAGGAGAAACTGTTCAAACTGCATGTGTGGCTTTATCATTACGACATCCAAGATAAAAGCAATAATTCACAAGTGGAGTACATATTGCTTAAAGTATCACATTCATAAGACGATGATAAATCTAGTAAAGTCATAGAATCATTTGAGCTGTGACGCGTTTTTATGTTGACCAAACTTATTCTGTTGTTGGTTCCAAGCAGCTTGTTTGCAACCGGTTTATCATTTGGCCTTATTCAAAAAAACAAAACAATGTGTGCTTTGACTCAAAATTAAGATCTTTGAGATTAAACTGTTTGGATTATATTCCCAAACATTTTTTGCAACCACACACTGCAATTGCCAAAATTATTTTCCCTAAGGTTTTCAAAATACTAGTACTCCAAATAAATAATGAAATAGAGAAATTTAACAAAATTAATGCCACACAACATGAGGCAACTCATTGACAGTGATAGCAGGAAAATGCACAATAGCTTTTTATCCAACTATATTATTGTCGTGTATAAATTACACGCCATCCTCATCAGTGCCAATCTTGAATTGTTCACTGCTGTGAGCACTTTGAAGTTACAACAGCGGAAATTCTACTTGCACTCCACATCTAACATATCTTCCTTGTGGAGGAAGAAAAACTGTACGCAGACATTAAATTGGTCTGGCACAGGCCATCATTAGTTTTTCTGTGCAGAAGGATTTTTTAAAAGTTATTTCATGATTGTTATCTTCAAGGGGGAATTCTCTATCTTTGTTGGAGCTGACGGGGCAGAACAAAGAGGTAACTACTGCACTGTACCTTGGAACAAACACATAGTATATAGTCTCACTCTCCAATTATCATGTGATTCCAGACTGGCTGCTGAGGAAATGCTCGAGCTCGAGGGAACATTGTTGGAATTTCTGGAGGTTAAAAATGCTTAGAAAAACACACAAACACACACACAGCTAGAAAAGCTCACTATTGCACAGGAATACCTGAGTAGGTCAGATGCAGAAGCTCAAATCTGCTTTTAAGGAGATGCAAGTATCAACCATTTTGCACAACCTCCACCCACAGCAATGTGGACTGCGATGGCGCCATGTAAATGTGTTTTTGGAATAATAAAGGTTGCTCCGTGTTGACCCGAGTCATACCCTACGCTACACAGCTACACAACTCCTCCGGCTAAACCACCATGTGCCTCGCTCCACAGAACAATAAAAAACTCTCAACTTCTTCTCCGTCCCCGCTACATCCACCGAGGCTCTCGCCGCAAGTTTATCTCCCATTCCACCGCCATAAACACGAACAGCATCTGTGGTCTGTCCGCATCATGGACTCCGGCCACTGCACTTCCTCATCGCGTCACCACAAAAACACAAGACGTCATCGGAACAAACACTGCGTGAACACTTTCAACGCCCCCCCCCCCTTTTCTTTGATGTTTTCTCTGCATTGTTTCTGCATTGTCCTTCCTGTGTTAAGCATCTTTGAGTACTCAGAAAAGCGCTAAACAAAACATATGTATTATTATTACTATAATTATTACTTCACGTCATACAGTTTTGAGTCCTCATGCTATTGTGGACTTAATCACAGGATTTCACCTTGAGGGCCAAATAAAGTTCATTTGCCTGAGTGCATTGCCATGCCAATCTTTTCTATCACAATAATTTAGGCATTACAGCAAACTACATCCACCTCACCTGCAGGATTCAGACCTACGTATCAGCTTCAAACTTCTCTATATCTTTAGTTTACCCTCTCATCTTCTTGTTTGTAGTCTGGCTACTTAAAAATATATAAATAATGCTTTTGCTAATGGCATTTCTGTCCTCTTCCTCCTTCCTTTTCATTCTTCAATGCAAGTGTTGAAGGCAAGATTATGATTAGACTTTGTCATTAGTCAATCATTCAAATGGCAGAGGAAGAGGTAGAGAGACAGAGGACAAGAGAGATAATAAACTCTCAAGGCGATGGTGGCGCAGTTAACCATTTCCAACTAATTGCACCTATCCTACTCTTGAAGAGTGGTAAGTGATGTGAAGAAGGGGATGAGAGGGGACATGCAGTGATAGCACATAATGACAAGCCATTCGGCCTTTAACACTCAAGTCTGATAATGATGGAATAGTTAGGCCCTAAATAGAAATCAAAAATACTACAGGTAGATTCTTTCCTATACTTCATAACGTTAAAGAAAGCATGTTTTCCTACCACATTCCTTCTGGTCTGTGTGTGATTGGTCACTGTCACAAAAATTATAATAATGGAGGTCAGTTATCTGCTCCCTAGGTTGATTAGGTGCCGCCTCCTGAGAATACAGTTGAGGTAGAGGCCTTACAACGGAGGCCTTTCTGATGATGACCTTTGTCCCATTGCCTCGGCAACCTGACATTTCTTGTGGAGCTATAAAAGTTGCTTGTTAGGAGTTTCCCTTTCTCTCCTTTTGGTATGAGCTTCATTGCTCCAATAGATAAGCAGGATTTAATGATTTCACTAAAATATCTAAAACCTACCTTTGGCTGGTGTTCTCTCAAATCTTGAAACGTGAAGCTCTACATTTTAGAACCACTGATTCCACAACTAAAGCATGAACATAATTGGGAAATACGTTGAATTGAGGTAATTAAATTCAATAGACAACAAATGGGAATTTCGCTCCTTTTCAAAGGAAATGGAATGAAATTGGACAATAAGACCTCAAATAAAAAATGACTATAGTCAAACAAGTTTTAATCAAAAAAGATGAAAATGTATTTGGATCCCAATTTTGAGATCAGATTGTCTTCTATCAAGATCTTCCCATTTTCTTGGCTGTTTTCAACATCTTTATTGACCATATCTACAATTCAGTGTTTATCACCACTAACCTGCACAAGGAACCAGGAGATGAGCACAGAGACCCAGGGGTTACCACCATGTGATGTTTTCTTGGCTGGAAACAGAACCTTACCTAAAGGAAAGAAAAGAGATGTTGATGAAAACAACAAATCCTTCCATTCTGAGGAAAGTACTCGTCTGAAAATATCCTGGTGCTGCCTCTATAAAAATGTCAGCACTGACCTTCAAAACCCACATCAGTGAAATTCTGGGTGCACACATGAACAGAAAAATTCAGCGAAAGAAAGGATGCAATGAAGGACCAACCTTTGGTTAAATTGAGAAATGTCTTATAATAAATGTCAGCAGGCATTGCTTTGAGCGCTGGAAAACATTACACAGGATTCAGCATGTTGTGAGCACAGAAGACATGACATCAAAGTAAGATATTCTAAGACGATCGGCACGCAATGCCCGTTGTTAATACGTCAAGAGTTCACACTTGCAGAGTTTAGTTAAAGGTTCCACAAGACCCAAAGAAATAGTAATGTATTCACTTCATCGTGAATATTCAGAGAGGCATCATTTGCCATGTGAACTTCCTATGTTGCGTGTTTATATGGATGAGTACTGGGATCCTCTATAATTAGCACTAGACGGTTAATGGTCAGGTTTGTCCAAGGATATGTCAACAGGAAAATACTAGAAAATACTTACTGCTAATTTCAATATTGTTATTATTATTCTTTGATTGTGTGCTATTCCTGTCTAGTACACATGGTGATGTGTAGGGAAATTGCCCAAGGGACTAATAAATATCTATCCACCCATCTATCAGTCTGTCGGTCCGTCCGTCCAGCCATCTGTTTATCTATCTAAAAGACTAGATACAAATGCAGAAACTTGTCAAAAATGGTTCGGGTTAGGGTTCGCCAACATAATCACTCCCACAACAAAAACCACCAAACAACCTCACAGAATTCAGCCCTATTTTTAGTTGGAGTCACTCCTGTGGCTTAGTCGGTGGGTAGGTACAGAGCCTTCACAGACCCCAGCATTGGACAGAGCCGAACTGTGTCTCAGCAACAAGGACAGATTAGCTGTGACTGGTCCATTAGACAAGTTTCTATATTCCTCTTCTTCTGGCTGCCTCTTCTTCTTCATTATATGTTCTGAATTAATTGCGCCAGAGAAACTAGTAAAAGTGAGTGTTTTATTCAATATTCTTCAGCTCCAGCTTCAATAAAATCCACTCAGTTTCCATCACCCTGTTAAAATGAGCAGAGCCTGTGGGTGGAATAAAAACAGGAAAATGATGCTGTGATTAGCAAAGCAATTGCTATGAAACAGATAAACACCAGTGAATAATTATTTTTAAAAATGACAATATAGAGCAGTTGGACAGGGATGCAGTGAACCCTTTGTTTAGATGTTCCACACAACAATACATCAATTTCACCTTAGCGAAGCAAGTTTTATTTGCATTGTGCTGAGAAGACAATACCTGAAAGTATTGATGAATTTCAATAATGCAGAGGTTCATCCTCACTGGAGGATCATCCTCATGATGCCCACTATGATGATTTATAAAGTTCCATTTCCTTTCCAACTGAAAACTTTACAACATTTGCATCTACACTATTGAGTTTCTCTAATGAGACTTGTTAGGTGGTAGTTCATTATGTCACTACTTGAAACATTATGTACATGTACAAGCTTTTGCATTTTGTGAATTATTATGGTTTGGAAACCCACTACCTCAACTGTTTTGCCAGATGAGAAGAAATGAATGAAAACACGAAGTGAATCTATCTTTAATTGCTAAGACTTCTTATAGCAGCATAGACGACCTACAGTAAATGCCTTTTAAGGGTGTTGCAACTAGACATAAATTAAAATAGAACAGTTCAGCAAAGAGTGAGGAGCTATTTCAGGCCAACACTGGATCCTAATTAGTTTCCCCATAAATACTGGCATGACTGAGGCACTTCTAGATTAATAGCTGTTTTATGAAATATCACTTTGATTTGAAAAAAAAAAAATTTGAAACTTGAGTCAATAAAAACGTCTTCAGAAAGTTGACTTGCGCCTATAACAAAAAGGAATTCAGAAAGAAATAGACCCCAAAAATAGATGAAACCTCTGGTATTAAATCAATTTAGGATAAGATCACTTTTTAAATGAAAACTAGATTGACGATACATTCATTTCTTATTTTAGGTCCTATTGTGCAATTTTCAGATCCTTCTCCTTTGAAAGGGGACGACACATTTGTTGTCTATTGCAGATGTAATGTTGTGGTGATTCCAATTCAGAGTCTAGAGAGGAACTTAAAGGTTTAATTGAATTGACTGTTGTGCTTCATAACAATGCTAGATGAGGCCCATGGTTTTTTCTCATATTTAGAGGCATTGATGTAGTCATGTTAGCAAATCACTGGGAAAGTCATTTTAAATACAGTTGCCACAAAAATGATCAAGTAAAACTTAAAGAAGCAATAGCCAACTTTCCAAAAAGGGTTCTTTACAGCGGCGCTTGTGGCAGTGAGGTGATGTGCTGCTCTCATGCTGCTGGGCTTCTGCTAACTGGGCGTAAGCTGGAAGCAATGATCGAGGCTGGAGAGCAGCATGCAGGAGCTCAGACTCAGTTCCAGCTTGAGGACTGTGCCAGAGTGAGAGAATGGTGTTCATTCATCCATTCATACATTTCTGAACTACTGCACAAATTGCTGCTGTATCAGAGTTAGCTACTGAACTAGTGAAGACGCCACCAGCAATTGGAACATCATACATGTCACATCAATGTAATTTTCTTTATGCAACCAGTCACTTCACGAGTACTGAACGCAGGACGAGAGGCCACTGAATCTGTCAAGAAACATCTCACTTTTTAGTTTATTCAACATCCTGATCAGCCTCTGGCATAAAAAACTGATTTTGAGCAAGAGGACGTTTGAAGGCTTTGGCATGTAATCTGAAGAACCATCATTTCTGTGTTCAAATATACTTGGAAAAGTGAAGATGGTGAAACCCAAGTCACCGAGATTATATGATTCATAAATTGTGATGCTGATCTTTTTTTATCTATTGTAGCCATAAACTACATATGGCATTTTGTATGAACTCTGATACCGACCACTTTGTGTCAACAGATTTCTGAGAAGCAATGGTGTTGTCGTTTACAGAGCCAGACATTTGCTTTAGACAACGCATGGCCACTTTCTCTGACGACTGACATTTAAGCTGAATGTATGTAAATAACTAAATGTCTAGTCTGACAAGAGAGAGCAAGAAAGATAAAAAGTGACTGTGTGGGCAAGACAATATATACTCTGGAATATTATACCAGAGGACAATAATTTAAGCCTCCTTTTTTCATCATGGAATGTTCTATCTGATGATGGGAGTGACTGTAGAATGACAGAATGAAAGATAAAGAATATTACAAAAACGTATCAGTATTTTAAGGTATTTAGTGTTAACGATGTGTATCTGGAAGGTTTAGTGATTCCGAAAAAGCAGATACAAATCCAATGTCAAGTTAACCAAGTCAATGGTCTGTGATTTTGAGAGAAAGAAAGAGATCGGGAAAGTCCTCCATTTGAAATGGGTCAAACCATGATGACACTTGGGCAATGGTGACCCCCCAACGCCAAGGAGCACATAGAGAGTTCCGCCCCACAACAGAGCCCAGTGCGTATTTCAGTGGAGATCCAACATCAGGCTCTTCATAGCAACAATGAAACATTCCTGGCCCCAAAACTGCCGTGTGATCGACTGCGACCAACAAGGTTCATCTTTGCACAAATGACCGACCTCCCATGAAAGAAGGGGCTGTGGCTGAAAGTCATTTTTGACGGTGGTCTCCTGAAAGTATTTGTGACCAGAGCGCTTCCTCAACGTGTAGCTTTGACTCAATTCGGGTGCCGCGCACTAGGAAGAGCCCTCCTCTGGCGGCGAGGTGGTGCTCACACTCCGTTGGCCATTAGGGAAGAGCTCTCCGCATTCTTAAATGAGACAGTCCCGCACTTGTTGTTCCTTTACCTCCTTTACTGAGGAGATGGGACGAGAGTTCATTTAATCATATGAAATAATTATACAATATTTATTCTTACACCGCAGCACTGTGAATGTATTTCAATTCAACTCAAATCCAATCTTTGAAGTCATCTTGAAGCACACTGTCACTTTAGTCACTGGAGTTATTTGCAAATGTTTCTTTGCTTCCTCTAAAAGCTCAATTTGATTACATGATAAATGACAATTCTCTATAAAGATATTCAGAAACTACCTCTCTTATATACTTCGTTGACTTGTGTAGTTTAAATGATTCCAAATGTTTCCAACAGAGTTAATAGTCCAACCTCAAATTACATTCAATGTAACTGGATGGTTAATTTTGGTCGCCTTTAATTAAGCCTTCTCTGCTTTTCCTATGGCAGTGTCCAGTGCTTAATTTGTACCAGACCCAGTCCAGAATGATGTCGGGACCAGGAACTGTGTTGTCGGATCTGGTGCCTTGCAAAATCCATCATGAGAGAGAGTGAGTGAGAGCAAGAGAGGGAGTGAGAGAGAGAAAGATAACCACTATTTAGGCGGGAGGTCTGCACAGCCTGAAACGAATGTGACTTGGAAAGAGAGAGGTTCACAGACTGGGACTTGTCATCTCATTACCTCAGCAATGGAACAGTCTTTAGATACAACTGACATCGAGGGAGAACTCGTGAAGGTTGAATAACGAGCTACAGCTGTGGTTTCACTCCAACAACCTGCTTTCAAAACATTTCCTACTACGCCACAACTCAGCGTTGCTGTGCATCTGTGAGTGAGGCACATGCCAGGGGAGCGTCTGCAAAGAGCAGCACCACTGGAACGTTCCCTCACCGTTATGGTCCTCGCGTCCCGACTTCCTGTTTTATTTTGAAGCCCTCGTCCCTCCGTGTGTCAGCAACGGTCACTTCCTCTGGTGTCATCTCCCTCATTATCCCCCATCTGTTTCACCTGTGTCTGCGTCCTCACCTGATTCCGTTCCCCTCGATCGTCCTTTGTATTTAAACCCTCGTGTTTGTCTCGTCACCTCGACGTACTCTTTGTACGGTCCGCGTCGCTTGCTAGAGATCCGTTTGATTATCGTCATCTTTCTCATCACTTGGCAAATCCGCACCAAAATGACTCCATATTGTTCGTACTACAACTGTCACATTACAAAAATAATCAATAATCATTTTTATGAATTATTGTAAAAATACAAATAAGTAATTGCAGATATTGATCCCACTTTGCAGACTTCCCCCTTTGCATATGGCTCAATGTTGGACACAAGTTAAACTGGACTAGTAGTGACGCATCTTAGGATCTTTTTAGAAGGAATTTCTAACTGCTCGTAACATTCACAAGAACCGAACAAAGCAGACTTTGTACCCTTTAAGTGGTCATTCTTACTAGTTGTGCTACCTACCAAACAAGTCATCCCTGGCAAGGGCATAGAGGATGCGCGAGGCCCCAATCAGGTTGCTCATGGCCGCAGAGAGGGTGGAAGAATACACTCCGATGGTGACGAAGGGGTTCCAGACGTTAATGTCCCTCAGGAAGCTGTAATCCTTCTGAAGTAGTACACTGTAAAGGTTGAGACAATACAAATGAGACATTATGTGACTAATAACAAATGGAGCTTTGCTTCTGGCTTTTCAAATGAAACAATTTAAAAGAGACAACGTCTTAATGCATATTTAATTTCATAACCAACTTAGAGTAAAAAGCAAGCAAGACAGATACAAAGAATAAAGCATATGTTTTGATAATCAGATACATTTTCGATTAAATATAACAGTTTCAAAATGTTACCTGCTTTAAATATCACTACCAGGAAAGTTTTGAGTTTTACGGCAGAAAAGCATCAACAACTACAACCTAATAAAACATTTTCACTGGTAACAAACAAGACAAAATGAAACCAACAGGCTGCGCAGATTCATACAGTGTCATTCATTCGAACCTGGGCTGGGTAACGATTAAAAGTTTTAATTGTGATTAATTGTATGATTTCCTTAATGCGACATAACATGAATTCCTTAATGCATACAACAATGCGATTAATCGCGATTAATCGCATTGTCAGCAGTCAGCAACAGACGTTTTGAAACTAAAAGCCAGTGAGCAACAAACTAATAAAAACTGCGTTAATGCATGATAAAATGATTGTCGGAATTAATTATTTGCCCAGCCCGAATACTAACACATCAAAATTAAGTGGTTCAAAAAGCTCTGTGTCATTTCAACTCATTTGTTTGTAAAAGACCAGAGTGGAAGAGGCATGATGATTACACTGCCAGGGTGCCTAATGTGTGTGTGTGTGTGTGTGTGTGTGTGTGTGTGTGTGTGTGTGTGTGTGTGTGTGTGTGTGTGTGTGTGTGTGTGTGTGTGTGTGTGTGTGTGTGTGTGTGTGATGCCAGATATAGTGGGAGAGAGATCAGAGAGTAGAAAAACCACAGCAGGGTGTGCATAGTTGCACCCTCACCTCTTCAAAAAACCCAGCAAGTGAGGGGAGATTGAGAGTGGAAAATATAACACACACACACACACACACACACACACACACACAAACACACACACACACACACACTCGTGTTCCCTCTCTCTCCACCTTCAACCCCTTACGTGATACATTTAAACGCCACACATCTTTTCAGCGTATCTCAGTTCTCCCTTTTTCATTTTATTTCTTCTTGGTCCATTTTCTCTCTCTCTCTCTGTCTCTCTCTCTCTGTCTCTCTCTCTGTCTCTCTCTCTCTCTCGCTCCTCTCATAATTACAAGTCTCATCAGATTGTCTTTCAGCTCCAGTGATTTTAATACATATTATCATGGCCCTAATAGAGTATTGTTCACTCAATCCAAAAATCTGTGCACACTATTATTTCACATGAAGCTTGAGAGCCAGTCTCAGCCAGCAGCATGCACGCACGCATGCACGCACGCATGCACGCACGCATGCACGCACACATGCACGCACACGCACGCACGCACGCACACGCACGCACACACACACAGGGTTCAATTCCTTCCTCCCGCCATTCCATATGCTGAGGTGTCCTTGGGCAAGATACTGAACTCCAGATTGTCCCATGTACTCATCGATTGGTGCAGCAAATAGATGAACGTGTGAAGGTGAAACACTGTAAAGCTCTTTGAGAGGTCGTCACGACTTGATAAAGCACTATATAAATACAGACCATTTACTATTTGTCCTCTGACCAGAGGGTCAGGGGTTTGACTCCCGACTCCTCCCACTCAACATGCTGTGGTATCCTTGAGCAAGACACTGAACCACACATTGACCCTAAGCCGAACCCTAACCCTGTACTTCTAGATACAAAGTGCTGCAAATAGATGCATAGAGTTATTAGAGTGGCTGGGTGAATGTAAACTCTACTGTTCAGTGCAGTGAAGCCGTCATCGAGACTTGATAAGACTTGATCAATATAAATACAGACCATTTTTACCATTTAAACAAAGGTTTTATGAAGAAGTTAACATCACGCCCAAAACTAGGAAATGTAAACTTCATTGTTTATTTGATCTGTGTTACGTGAATGTGTGTGTGAGTGTGTGGTAAAAGCACTGCAGTAAAAACTTTATAAAAGCTTAATCAAGAATGTCTGACATAATCATAATACCAAATAACTACTCAGTGGACTGATTCACATGCACTCACGTCTGTGTGCATTAAAAAAAAAGATGCTAAAGCAGGACCACGGACTAAACTGTGTGGGCATAGGAGAGAGAGGTGAGTGATGATGTGGGTCAACCCTTATAGGCTGATTATTCATTTATCTGACGTGCAACAGGAGCAAAATAAATCTTGGAAAAAAGCTTGACATTTCCAAACTCACTCTCAGAAACAAAGTAACTGCAAAGTGGATGACAGATATGACAAATGGCGTCTGCTTGTGTCTGAAAGGGATGGAGAGCAAAGTGGGGGATGGGCCACGCGCTGGCGTTAGACCACATAACTGCTCACCTGGATTACTGTCATCCCCTTCTCTTTGGACGCCCTGACAAACCTTTTCCTAAGATACAGCTGGTTCAGAACGCTGCTGCCCGCATCATTACCTGATCACCATCCATTCATCACATTACCCCCATTCTTCAGCAGCTCCACCGGCTTCCCATAAAAGACCCTATTCACTTTTACATTTTGCCCCACACATTCAGCCATCCACAACCTGGCTCCTCCATATCTCTGACCTACTACATATCAAGAACCCCATCCGGACTCTCAGGTCTGCCTCCTCCATCAGCCTGACTGTTTTTGAGTGTGTGTGTGTGTGTGTGTGTGTGTGTGTGTGTGGTATGGATAGTAATTATTGATCAGATCATCCAGCTGAAATGAGCTTTGCCTTCCAAATAAAGCAGTGAAACAAAGCGGGAGGGTGAAGAGTGACAGGTTGAAAAGAGCTTATTTCAAGGAGGAGTAAACAAAGCTTAACCCCTCAAAGGAGCCTGCAGAGATCATTTGGCTCCTTACCATATTCATTCATGCTCTAATTTGTGTATTCATGCGTATTCATCTTTTAATCCATCATTTCATGTGTTGGTGCTTCTGAATTCACTGATGCTTTGATCATACATTATGGATGAATGATCTGTGATTTTTCAAATGGGATGAAAAAGGAAGTCTCATCACAGCTCTCGGTGGTCTCAGCTCGTAAACAGAGGGTAGGGGTGGCCCTAACGAGGTCTAACTTAATGCTTCAGGATCATCTACTTTAACGAGCCTGGAGAAACAAGGTTCGGACTGTCCAGTGAATGCTCGAGTGGGGTCCGAGTTTCTCATTGAGATGGTCCTGCCTTATGGCTTTCATCACTGTTTGGCTCATTGCGCCTTTATCCAACCAACAGTGAAAAGATCCTGTCAGTCGATGCTCGTACTCCTGTAGTCAGTAAAGTTTAGGCTCCCTTAGGAATCTCGCCTTTAGTATTAGAGCATTTATTGTTACTGTATTTCTCATTGATGTGTCTCTTTCTTTGTGTTTGCACATAAAAATATAATCAAATAAACAAATGGTATTTTTACACAGAGGCTGTGAGAAATATGTCAGTAAATATTGCACTACTATCTCATTCTGTAGCTGACATTAGTTAAATGTTGTTCAATGTTTCACTATTTTTCTGTGTAAATGCCTTTTGGCCAGAAATAATAACGGTGTAAAGGTGCTTCAGTATTTTCAGTTTCTGGGACATTTCTGGACACCAAATTTTGAGCAGGTAAGTGCTGGTGACAAGCCTGATAAGTCTGGTTCTGATCAGTATGAGTCAGCATTCCTACAATGATGGAGCTCGCAGTGTAGACTGACCTCACACTCCAAGTCCTACAGGTGTTCTTGGGACAAGGGAGGATCGACTGTCTTTGGCTTGTGTCTTTACAAACACCAACCAACAGGTTCTACATACTATAGCTTTAAAACAAGAAAGCTGATGTTATCTATTGAGAGGACACAGTCGGTCAGAGAAGCAAAGCAAGTAAAACAAGAGAGGAATTGAATTTTTAATCCCATCAGTCAATTAGTTTTGGTATTTCAAGTGATTGGTGCCGGTGGGATTTCATTATTGTCATAAATTGTCATGAATATTTCCAGTCTCAGCTGGAACAGCTGGAACATATGAATCTCAGTCAAAAACGACAACCTGGTGTTGGGATGTCGTGACATGTGGTCTCGAAGGACAAAGGAGAGGCCTGAGCTGGAGTTTATGACCCTCACAGATGGCTCCCCCAAAGACCCCAATCCCTTTGATCAAGACAGGGGTCAACAAATGGCTCCCTTTTGGATTAAATGACCATGATCAGGACACTGGGTTTGAGTAAATCAGACCCTTTCATCTCCACATAGACTTAGCCTCAGTCTCAAGTCACTTCAATCTACATCCTTTGTACGCAAAGTGCTTCGTTCGACCTGTCGAGACCCTGGTCCCTCCACAACACACCCCCCCTCACTCACACCTACGAGTGACGCAACTCTCAAAATGAGAACCCTGCGTCGGCATTGGCTGAAACCGGACACCCTGAGCAGGGATCCCTGGTGACGTCACTCAAAGCTATAAAACATTGCTTTTTTCCCACCCCGTCCAAGTGAGGAGCTGCTCCAAGGTTCTTCATTGATCCACTCCCTCACATTTACCGTGACACATACATGCACCTACACATGTGCACATTTACACATACATGCGCACACACCGATTCTGTTTCATGTACGTTACTCATGTTTGTCGTCAATGCTTGCTTGTTGGGATAGTTGGATTATGATGGTGTTAATAGTTAAGTGATGCTGTTGTAAGATAACTATTGCGTTGTTAATAGCCCCCGTTATAATTTTAACACGTCGTAGTCTGTGCTTATTGTGATTATATTTATAACAGCTGGAACTTCCACAGTCGGTCCTCGATTTCACCCTTCCAAACTATTAGAGATTTTTAACTATCAGTTTGGTTATTGGTCCGTGCCCCGAGGTTGCTCTTTGTAGTCAACATTTTAACATATCATTACTGATCCTTGATGGCAATTGCTATATTTTAGCCAACAACCAAATTGTCCCAATTTATGCACAACATGAATGGTACCTGATTGAAGTTTATTCCTAACATCACGGTGCCACGTGTGAGGCTGATACAAGTTGATTCCCAACACTGGGTTGCCTGTAGAATCAATACGTGGCCGTGTGTGCTGGGAATTTGTTCAGGCCTCCGAAAGACGATCAAATTAACTCCTTGGCTTTTGTGTCTTTATACTCAATCCACCTAAACCTTCAGAGTTTCTAAAATGTGCCGTAAGTATGAGTGGCTTCAGGGGGATAATACACACAAAGAAGCAGAGGAAGTGGAAAACTGGAGGCAGAGTGGAGACACAGCGAGGGAGTGGCTGTGTTAAGTGCTGTCGGGGGACTCCACTCTGGTTAAAGATTATTAAATGGGATCAATAACTAAGAAGGGCCGTGTGCACATGCTCACAATCTGTCGTGCACACACGCACGCGCGCGCACACACACACACACACACACACACTTATTTGTAACTTCTGAACCAACTTTGGACCTTTACCTTTATCTATCTTTACCACCTAATGTTCATTGTCCTCAGTGACAATTAACAATGGGAATTGTGTTTGAGTGGAGAATTACCCAGCTTCCATTTTTCATACTTGCTAGTAGCATATTAAAAAACATACCAGCAGCAAAGAAGAAGCAAGGCTAAAACAAAGTAAAATGCAAGTTAAAAAAAACGTTATCGGGCAACTGAGGGGCAAATGCATACAAGAGCTGCATTCTATTCTTCAGGCTGAGCGCATGCTGCTTCAGAGCTCAAAGCTTCAAACTTTGAAGTCACTATTTGCAACTTTGATTTTTTTAGCCTTTGGTGCCCAAAGTGAAGTTATCATGACAGACACGTCGGTGCTCAGCACCAAATGCTCCCCTCCCTGCAAGACACTCGACCGGTGGACGATGGTGAGGGACAGTTCGGTTTGACAGGGGGACGTAGGTAAAGATGGACGTCATCCGTGACGTCACCCCTTAGTTTCAGCAGGGTGCTTTTGAAGTGAATTGTGGGTGAGTCACTCATTGCCACCTTGCCGATGCCTAACTCCTCCTAGGTCCTGGTTCATCCTAAAACGGGCAAAGACGCAGAACACACGCAGAGCTGCCAGCTGGCCCACGGTGCCATCGCATCACCTGCATCGTGACAGGTCGGCCCAGGTGTCAGTCAAGAGGCCACGCCCTCAAATATGCACAATTTCATATGTAGTTTGTACCAGGCTTTCAGCAAGTTTAATTCACCTCTAAAGTTGGCCATTTTAACATGAGAGTCTATGGGGATTTGCTCCCTTTTGGAGTCAGCCTCCAGTGGCCACCCTATGAACTGCACGTTTTTTCACTTCCTTATGTGCTTCATCCGCATGCAACACAGAGGCTTCCGAACAGAGGAACTGCTACTGATGTGAACATGACGTGACAGGGCTCATTCAAGGGCAGTGAAAACTAATATTCAAACATTCAGGTAAATATACACTTATAAACACAGTATAGTAAATATTTGTAAAATATGTTACATGTGTAAAAAGGTGTCACCATATAGTTAATATAACTGAAATCCTGAAAACAAGACCATTCAATTGTTTTCTAATTTTGTCTTTTTGTCTTTCAGCATCCTAAAATAGTTTGGAAAGGAGGAATATAAATAATGTGGATTACTTTAACAATTATCATTTCAAATTCAGTATCTTTTTTGATCACCTACTTGTGGGGAGTTTATTCTAAGCATGTGAGTGCAATCTCTTTAAAGGTTTCAGGAAAGAAATGTATATCAAAAAATGTATTACCATTATGAAATGATTATCAAATGTCTTTGATCCATCCAGGAAGTCACAAACAAGTGTATGCATGGACACTGATTAGAATATGAATTAGAATTCATCACCTCTCTTATTTGAAAGTACATTTCCATTTCCTGTTTTACAGTCATGTGTTTTAATGATGTGCTTTCATCAGATCAAACAATTGATGTGTCCATGTAAACGAGTTCAACGTCACCTCTCCTCTGCTTCCATCTCCACCCTCCTCAACTTACTCGCACCCATTCCTCCCGGCTCTATCACCAAACGGCAGAATGCTTGGCTCCCCTCACTGGTTCCCCCTCCTCTCCCTGTCCATCATCCATCCATCCCCACAGCTGTGCTCCTTCTATTATTCACCCCCTATCTCTCCACTGCAGATTCCAGTCACTTTCATCCCCTCACTCATTCTCTCTCTCTCTCTCTTGTCTTTTTCACAGTTGTTCCGATTTTTTTATTTAATAAATTATTTTGTGGGATGGGGTGTGGAGGGGGGGGGGGTTAAGGCCAAATATTCAACCATTGAAGACATTTTCTAGAAAAGCTGCAGGGGTGTGAAGAAGAGCTGCAGGATGAGGAGCATATAGAATATAAAGGGGTTGAGAAGAAACCAGACATTTCATGTCCATGGCCGTTCACTCATTCATTTCTTATCAACGATGAGTATCCATTGGTAAAGTTCCCCTGCATAGTGTTGAGCACAGAGGGGAGCGCTGATGTCAATTCTGGGGGTTCAACTGTGTGGAAAGTGGAAAGCTTCACTGTCGACGTTAAAGGTGCAGTGTGCAAGATTTGGTGACATCTAGTGGTGAAGTTGCATAGTGTATCCATCACCTCACCCTCACCCTTCTGAACATGCAGGAGAAGCTATGGTAGACTTCAGTTGTCATTCAAACTCAACAGATGTTTAGTATGTCCACTCTAGGCCACTGTAAAAACATGGCAGCCCCCGTAGAGAGGACCGGCTCCTCATGTAAAATGCATTAATGGGCTCATTTAAGGGTCAAAGAAAACAATAAAACATTTAGTTGACAAAGGAACCATGAAAATGTCAGTATGTCTCTGTCTTGTAATGTTTTTAAAGTGACAGAAATGACCAGAATCTTACACCACTGCACCTTTAAGATTGCACAGAAAAAGAGTTGGTAATGAATGTTGAAAATTTCAGGTTTAAAGTTCCTCACTGATGTTAGAAGGTACAAGGCACTTTTAAGTCACCATAAAGAAAATGAAGAATTCTATGAAAATGTAATTACATTTCTAAAAAAGCACATTTTTACAGGTCTGCCGCACGTCTCTGATGGTTAGTTGAGTCTCAGCGGCAAAAAAACCAGAGGATTCAAAAGAAGACAGCACACAGACCTATGTTTTGTTTGTTGTCTCTTGAGGAAATTGTATTTTTGATTATGAGATGCGAGACTCCCTCAGTGTGCCTTTCCAGGGAAGCTCCAATCCATACGTCAGCAGAGGTCAGACTGACGACTCAACACGCAAACAGTGCAGATTATTCAAATCTACGGCAACGGTAATCTTGGAAAAGTCAACAATAGTGGGCTACACTTTTCCCTTTCCTGTCAATAAACTGCATTTGGGGGGATGGCTGTGGTTGAGGGGTTAGAGGAGTTGTCCTGTCACTCAAAGGCTGGAGGTAAAATTCCATGGGCACGTTACTGAACCTCACATTACCCGATGTCTGCCTCCATCAATCCTGTGGATTAACCATCTGCATGTGAGATCTAGGGGGGTCAGGTGTAATGGTACCACCCCTGATTTTAGATGAGCGTTTGACAATGCAATGTCTCGTGTTTACATCCTCTGCGCACAGAGTGATCAGTAGAGTTGATGTCTGAAGTCAAATCACAGTGAACAATGCTGAGATCATCTCTGGACTTTGTGAAAAAACTCAAACAGAATCTAGAATGATAATCTTCAACAGATTGAACTGTGTTAGTGTTTCCACAAAATCAATACAATAATACAACAAAATACAATAAAACAAAACAACACTCACACTTTGAAAGAGAAAATAGCCTTCAAAGTACAGCTGAAGGAATCAAATGAATACAAATGGTGAGTCTAGTGATCAGGCTACAATGAGAGGAAATTGTGATTTCATAAAATGCTGCTGCAGAGTTTATGTGCTGGAAAAGAGACAGTGGACAGTGACAGTAGAAAAGAAAGCATGCATGCACAAAACATTGTCTAAGGACATAATCCTTCCAGAAATTCAATGTGTTATCACAATAGGAAAAATTCTCATTTAGAGTTGCGTAAACAGGGTGCTTTCCACCCAGAATATCGGAAAACACAGCTGTTGTCATATTCTCATATCAGGAGCCCGGAATTCCAAACTCTGAAGGCGAGTGATGGAATAATACAAACAACAGGTCAGGAATTGGATTGAAAAGAATGATGGAATCGAGAGGCTGAAAATTGGTTGTTGTCGTAAAATGAGAGCAGCACAAGGAACGTTTCTGTAAAACATTTTGAAATGCGGACAGAGCGTTGCACAGAGCACATGTGAAATTATGGGATTTTAGATCATGGTGCATGTGTGTGTCTGGAGGGGGTCCTCACAACTTGAAAGGGCTACTAGGGAGTTAAGATCATTTTAGGGTTCCCAAACAATGAGTTTGGGATCAAGGTTGGCACTATATGTGTTCTGGGAAAAGGGCAAGAAAATCAATAATGTCACAGGCAGGAACCGTCTTCTAGGTCCGTTAATCCTTGTCAAAGGTGCTAATGACCAGATATACAATCAAGTACATAGACTTATGAGTCAACACAGATGGAAGTATGGCCAAACATGCAACATATGTGCATGCGTGCAGAATAGGTATTTCAATCCACACTGAAAGTGGAACTGTGGGTATGGTATCCCATGCACACCACTTGTGTAACAGCACTTGCTGCACTCTTGATCATGGCTGCACCACCAGAAGTGGAGCCTTGTTCTTTTCGATAAGCTGCTCACTGGTGTGTTGTTTGTGTTATGGGAGCTTCTACACTGCATTGGTTCTTCTGTTTCCATAGCTTCAAATAACATCAATTATATCATATACAAGTATGAGTAAAAAAATGTACAACTGAATTTAACTACAATGATTCCAATGAGGAATATCGAGGGAATTTGACGGTAGTTGATGAGCTTTGAGGGATGCATCACCACATGAGTGACACAGAATGTGCAAAACCACAGATGTGCCACTCCATCATGTTTGCATCAAAACTGAGCAAAGAAAGAAGGGTTTGAGCATTTCTGCAAAACATCGACCAAGGATTTATTCGGGGATAAGATTGATCGAAATCCTATTATTTTTTTGCTTTTGGCAAAGACTGTGGCTGCCTCTTGCTGTAAGATTCAACTTCTGCTGAACTGACATGGATCTATAACTTTTTGTTATTAGACAGGAAAGTCGAAGCAGCGTGTAAAAGCGCATACAGGTTAGCAGGTCTGCTTCACTCTATGTGCACATGTGAGTTTGGACGCGTTTCTGACCTTGCTTGACGAACACAGTGCACAATTGACTGTTTCTCCTCTTTCTTCACATCGGCGCGCGTCACTGACCTGAGAGCTAATTCGCGCCATGCAATAAACGCTTTGTATGATTAACTGACTTGATGAGAGTATTAATTTGAAACTTCAGGGCTTTCTTTTGTTGTGCTATCTCTAACATGCAGCCTTGAGTGGCGCATGCGATCCGTACACCCCCGAAGTGCCTTTGTCTCTCATCTCTGTTCTGCCAAAGCAAACACGCACACGCGCGCATGCACACACCAACACACACACGGAAACAACTCGATGAAGTGGCAACAGGGCAATCTGTCATGGCTGGCTAGCTGGTCACATGAGGTTAATAGATTCTACCTCTGTCTCTCATCCCCTCAGCCTTCATTGCCATCATCACCAGTCTTCTGTCCATACTGGCATATCATTAGCAATTATCTCAAAACAGACTAAATACAGTGCCAGTCTATTAACGTTGTCCTGGAAACCAATTGTTTAGCTTTCACATTCAAATGAACATTTTCTTTGCCATGCAAATGTCAGTGAAGCGGAAAATGTGCTCATACCGTGGAAAAACAAAAGAAAGTCTTAGAGCCGTCAGTGCATTTGCAAACTCAGTTATACAGAGTTCCCATGGAAGCGGCCTCTAAATGCTCACCTAATGCTATAGTATGATAAAGGGTCGAAGTATCAATTATCCAACAATATTGTTCTCGAGATATGTGACGATGCATTTCACAAATCCCTTTGGTCCCTTTGGTCCTCAAGAGATCACTGTCCAAAACTCTAACAAATCCCAGGACTTTGAGACCCCCACAGGCCTCATCTCTGTGGCTGACGCTAAAACCACACGTGAACTGGCTGAAACCGTCAGTTGAGAGTTTGATCACCTCATCGTTGTTCAAAGATCTCTTACTCCCCCTGTCCACACGCTGCTGTGAGGAGCTCCTCTCACCGTGCAGTGGAATCATCTTCATGGCCACTCCCACCTCCCCACGTTTACTTTGAATGCTATCTTAACTTTTCTGCCTTTAAAAGTATGATGCAGATCTACAATCTGCCGTGGGTAGCAACGAGACTTTTCTAAAGGTGAGTTTGTCACTCACTAAATCTTCCGCTGGTTGGTAACAGAGTGGCACTGCCATCCCCTGGACAACTCAAGCAACTACAACTACATTTTCCTTGCCAAACTGAGGATGGAAATGTTTAGATGATGTTCTTCCTACATAGAGATTCACAAGGGATCAAATTACAAAGCTAAACTTATTCTTCCATAAGAGTGAAACCTTTCATTCCAGAAACACTTAATTTCAACCCTTAAGTTTGAAAGAATAATAAAGTTTGACTTAATTCAAGTTCAGAACCATGAAAGTGCATGATAGAGTGTTTACACTGAGATAACTGTGTGTGTGTGTGTGTGTGTGTGTGTGTGTGTGTGCGTGTCGATGTGTGTGTTTCAGTGCAAGTTTCTTTAAGTGCAATAAACGCAATGATGGGGAAAGGGTTGGCACCTCTGCCATCACCCTACATGGCGCTGCAGAGGGCAGCCTCGGCACAGCGCTCTCCGGGGATTTGCCTCATCTTGTGTTTTTTCTATTGTCCATGCAAACCCCCTCACATTCAGCAGAGACCACCTGTTAAACATCAGGAGTCCACTCCGCGCATTTTTCCCACTTTCCACTCAAACCCAGAACGTTTTCTGGACCTTTTGGTCGGAGGGGCAGCTGCTCTGCGCGGGATGTGGAGGAGACGCAGACGCGGTAAACGCGCCGGTGTCCTTGTTAGACTCCGACCGCGGACTCCGCTCCCATCCATCCATCCATCCATCCATCCATCCATCCATCCATCCATCCATCCACCTGGCAAACGTCCGCCCCCTGCCCAACAAGATGGACGAGCTCCTTCTCCTCAGTGGAAGGAATATGGACTTTGCACGTTCTGCTGCTCTGTGCTTCCCTGAACCCCGGCTCAGTGGAGCCGTCCCTGACAACTCGTTACATCTGGCCGACTTCTCCCTCCTCCACGCCGACCGTGTCAAGGAACTGTCGGGGAAATCCAAGGGCGGCGGAATATGCTTCGCCACGAACAAAGGTTAGTGCGCATCTGTCACAGTTCTGTCACAACACTGCAGTCCGAACCTGGAATCACTATTCATAAACCGTAAGCCATTTTTTAGGACTTGGACACTTTAGGACACTCTGATCGCTGCTTGGTCCATCTCATCCCATCCTACAGGCAGAGACGTTAAACTGCTAAGCCTGTCGTGAAGACAGTGAAGAAGTGGACCAATCAGGTCAAGCAGGAACTACAGGACTGTTTTGCCTGCACTGATTGGAGTGTGTTTGAAGCTGCTAATAATAACCTGGATGACCTGACAGATACTGTGACAGCTTATATCAGCAGGACATGTGTGTACCAACCAAGACCTACAGGACATTCCCCAACAACAAACCATGGTTCACCACCGGGCTGCGTCAGCTCCACCAAGCCAAGGGGGAGGTGCACAGGAGCGGGACCTGTATAAACAGGCCAGGAACATGCTGAGAAGCAGCTGAAGAGCTTCTCTGAGAAGTGAGAGAAGAAATTCCGAGCCAGCTTCAGCGTGGAGAGGCCTACGAGACATCACCAACGACAGGAAGCCCTCCCCCCGCACCACGGTTAGGAAAGACCTGGCCAATGACCTCAACACTTTCTAAGGCCGGTCTGAGAGGGACAACTTCATCTTGGATTATTGGAGCCCCCCTGCCCTCAATCCAGGGACTGTGCGTATCCAGGACCAGAATCATCGGAGACCCCACTCACCCTGGATTGACCCATTTCTCACCCCTCCCCTCTGGCAGGTGCTGCAGCGCCCTGCGCACCAAGACCACCAGATACAGGAACAGTTTTTAGCCTCTGCAATAGCAACAATAAACAGTTCAACTCTCTACCCGTTCACACCTGCCATTTATGTTTACAATCATTTCTATTGCACAATTTCTGGGTTCGCACTGACCGCAGTGACCGTACATCGCACTGTACTGTGTACATGTGTGTAAGTGTATATATATTTTTTTTTTCTATTTCACTGTAGCATTTTATAACTTTTACTGTTTATCTTTTCTTGTGTATACAAAAAATGCAAATTCCCTCAGTCACCAACAGTCAAAGACAAATTCCCTGCATGTTGTTAATGTACTTAACACTTGCGAATAAAGCTGTTTCTGGTTCTGATTTCTGATTCTGGTAATAAGCTATAAATGTTATTCTGAGTGTTTAAGATTCTTTAAACACAGATCAGCCACGTTTTCGATTGAAAACCAACATAATCATGATTATTTCTCTATAAATAAAATATTTAAGATTAATTTTTATAAAGCACTTACCCTGAATATATGTGTGATCCTACATTTGTATGGGTGACCAGTTTTCCATTCATTTCTAGACCCATTTGCACTCAGATGTTACTTGAATTCATCTGCCTTGATCAATGAAACAGCTGTGAATGTAAATGTTTTTCTGCGGGCAGAAGATAAAATACAGGAGCAGACGCACAGCACATAAGCTCTCATTTACACATACTGAGAGTTAAGATATCAGAATAGGTTGGGACAATATCACACCACTTTTCTTCTCCTGACAGTGTCTGCTGACCGGTCAATGGTCAAATATTCTCAGGTGATTCTCTGATTCAATGTACAAGTGCACCATTGTATTGGATGTGCGAGGACGTGAAAGCAGTCAATTCCAACAATCCAGGAATTACCACATGATGAAATTCGATTATGACACAACTACAAAAATTCTGCAAAAGTCACATTTGGAACAACTGTTGGGAATTTATATTTACCTGTCATGTTTCCATACCTTAAGGTGCCATTTACATTTACCTATCATGTTTCTAAGTGCCATACTAATCAAGCTGATGCTGAGGTTAAAATCTTAATACAGAGAAGTGCAACAGGGAATGGGATGTTGAAGGCCTGGACACATACTGATTATTGTGTTATGTTTTGTTAAGAATTTACTATGATGTCACAGCAATGGAAGGTGACGAGCACTGACTCCAGACTCGGAGGGAGATCACAGATAAGTGAGACATGCGAGGTCGAGAGATTGTTTTGTATGCGAGCCCACATGATGACACTCACGCAGCATTAGCTGTCTCACTCAAGAGTATTTTGAAACTCGGGAAACGCATTTCTGGGTGAAAGAGGGAGCCCACGAGGAGCGACTTTAAGAAGATGAGATGGCGTGTGCCAAGAGGTCGGAACTGGGCCTGTGGTCTAAACCACAGTCCCTCCCCCGCCCAGTCTCAGCCAATTAGATTAATTCTGAACCCATACGAGTTGTTATCACTATACGTCGGGGCTCTCAGCTCTGTGACGTCATGGAGGGATCAACTGAGCGGGATTTCTCCCTAATTCATGGTGCTGAAGACCTCAGCCGAGACTTTATCACACTCTTTTACTGCAGAATCAAATCTTAAAGACAGAAGTAGTTTGTCTTCCTTTGGAATAAACCTACACGCGACACAACACAGTGACAAATAAGAACTATAGCTCTCGGGTAGACTAAGAAAGTTTAAAATGACAATGACAAACCCAAATAAATAACTTTGACAGTCAAAAATTGCTTCTCAGACATCTGGTCTATATGAGAAATAGAATCCAGCGAAAAAATAGAATTTGAGAGGATGGACCAAAGCAGCACCAATTTTTAACACCCCTTAATAATAAAACCACGAGAAGTGAGGTGCTGTGCAAACCTGCTTTTGTCTGCCTGTATTTTCTAACTTTAACACTGTTTGGCTGTGTTCATGATATATCTGGGCGGCAATGTTTGGACAACGAAGCAGTGGTGCTAAGCGAAGTACTGGTGGTCAGCAAGACCACCTTGCCCAAATTCTCAGCATTTCTACAGATGCAACGTTCCTTCAATAGTGTCCCTTGCAGTTTATGTTGTGTTACCAAATAAGATCTACTGTTGTTGGGCAGGGGAAGAGAGGAAAACTTTGTCTAATGTGTTTACAACAACTGACCAACAAACCATACATACAATGCATATAGAAGAGCATTGAAAGCACCTTAGTGCACCACTGTTAAATCAGGCAATAGCTCGAGATGGCAACAGCCTAGTCCCCTGCTCTACAGTGAGGAACCTGGGAGGAACCTGTGAGGAACCTGGGAGTTAGATTTGACCAGAACTTCTCATTTGACCAATATATCAGACAGATATCTAGAACAACCTTCTACCACCTGCACAATATTAAGACAGTCAGAAATATCCTATCACGACAAGATTCAGAAAAACTGATCCCTGCCTTTATACCTTCTAGTCTGGATCACTGTTAACTCTTTAATGTCAGGGTGTCCCAGTAGGTCCCTGAAAATCCTCCAGCTGGTCCAGAATGCTGCAGCTCACAGACTGACTGGAACCAGAAGACAAGATCATATATCTCCCGTCTTGGCTTCCTCACACTGGCTCCCAGTAAAAAGTAGAATAGGTTTTTAAATCCTACTTCTTACTGACAAGGCCCTAAAGAATCAAGCCCCGTCCCACATGAGAGAACTGATCACTCCCTACAAACCAAACAGATCACTCCGCTCTCTAAATTCAGGTCTACTGTTGTTCCCAGAATTAACAAAAGTAGAGCAGGTGGTAGAACCTTTAGCTCCGAGCTCCTCTCCAGTGGAACCAGCTCCCACTCTCAGTTCGGGAGTCTGATTCTGTCTCGACCTTTAAGCTCAGACTCTAAACTGACCTTTCTGACAGTTTATAGTCCAAACTAGATCAGGAGAGACCTGAGTTGAATAGTCTACACTGAGCTGCTATAGGCTCAGACTGCTGGGGGGAATTTCCCATCATGCACTTAGAATGAGCACATAGACTGAGCACCCTACCTTTAAATTCTCACCCCTACCACAAACCCTATGTCCCCCCCACTACATTTAACTCAGGAAACCAATGCATTATCTTAAACAATTTTCGACTGTTTTTCCAGCTTTGCTGCCGTTGGGGAACGAGACGAAACCGAGACGGTGACGAGGACACCGGCGTCCCGAGTCTCAAGCCACGAATAATCTGGCGCTGGGTCCTGAACGTGTGAGCGAGCTGTGATGAACCCAGAGATTGAAAAAGACCAAAACAAAGATGGACATAAACATTTAATCATTCACATTTAAAAAATGTTTGTATTGTTATTGAACATTCTACGTAACATCTATGTCTCGTCTGTCCGTCCTGGAGTGGATCCCTCACCTGTGACTCTCCCTCAGGTTTCTACCTTTTCTTTTTTCCCTGTTAAAAGTGTTTTTCCCCCGGTAGTTTTCCCTGACCCTTGCTGAGGGTCTCAGGACAGAGGATGTTCCCACCCTGTGAAGCCCTGTGAGACGAACTGTGATTTGTAAATGTGGGCTGTATAAATAAACTTTGATTGATTGAAAGAGAAGATTCCTCTGTAGACCAATTCTACACAAGCTTACCAAGGTCTGTGGACATCTGATCAGGAGTATTCGTGTGAGCTGGTTTATGCCGTCCTGATGAGAAATTACTTTATTTTTTCTCGAAAAAGATAACCCTCATCAGTTCAATTACAGGTCAGTCTCAATTAACTAAATGACGCACAGCTAGCCAAAGATAAAAGGGGTGATGGATCTGCCATTTAAACCTTGAAAAAAAGTATTTTACTGCGTGTCTTGTTTTTCAGAACTAGACCCTGACCGAGAGGAACTAGATGTTTCACTTTCAATCTCTCTGTAATCTGCTCCCTAAGCCATTTTGCTTCTCTATCAAGAATTTCTTACATTTCCTCTTTACTGTAAGTCGTGAGACAACACACACAAGTTTGCACACATACAGCACAGGTCTAATTGTGGTTGTTTTGGGTTGTGTGGGACATGTTGTGTTGTCTGTTATTTTACATGTTTGCCACCAAGTGGTGTTGGTTGTTGGTGCAAGAGACACCAACAACAAAACTGTGATGTCCCTGGTGACATCACTTCGATTATAAAACACACGTGAACCTCCTCCATTGCCGTTTTCCCCGGTTACAGTGAGGAACTCCCAGTTTTCTTCAGGACTCTGCCGCTGAAAAGGAGCAACTTTAAACTTTTTAACTCTACAATTTTTCTATCACCTTTAAGCCTTTTCCCCATGTACCATTTGCAGTGAGGAGCTACTCCAAGTTTTTCTTCAGGACTCAGCCGACGAAAGGGAGCAACCTTTTATCGTTTGAGCTACTCAATTTTTCTCATCACCTTTAAGCCTAAAGCAACAGCCTTCCAACTCGCGGGCCAAACCCATAGACTACACTTTGCTTGTTTTCCTTCATTGTGTTTTCTACTACTTTTGGATCCACTTAAGACCGCTACGCAAATCATCTGTGAGTAATTAACTGTGAGGACGTGCACGCTGACGTTAGTAAAACGAATTTGCGCACCTTTCCTCATCCTTGATCATCCCCGCTGCCACCGAGGGACGCATCATGTCATCGTCAGTAGAGCAAGACGACGAACCGCTGAGCCCAGTCACAGACCGTGCTGCGCATAACTAGGGAAGACTTTGCTGTGTAACTCCGAAGGAATGGAGCAACTCACGGTAGAAAGGCGTATGTCTGGGCAGAGATACAATTAGTGTAGAATACAATGTGTTTGAGAACTTGTAAAAGCCGTATGTGGTGTTCTTTAATATCATTATCTGTGATCAGCATGATAAGCTTACATGTCACCAGGTAAAGGACCAGTACCTGACCAGATGAACTTAAGTTCACTGGCTCTGATACTGTGTGGTGATAGTGTGGTGATTATCAGCTGTAGTGAAGATTGTGTGTGGACTCATCTTTCTCTTTGCTTCTATCCCTTTCTTCTCTTCCACTAACCTCATCTATGTTTAAACTGCCTTAGAGTGCGGTTGTGTGATAGTTGATCTGCCCCACATAAGTTGCCTTGACAACACGTGAGGCTCAAGACTCCCCTCTTTGTTCAGCCATTCATAGTTGGCGGTCAACCGCCATATTGGCTCTGGTGAGGGAGGGGCGTTATACAAACGCCTCTCCACCCCCATCTTGTTTGCCATGGTTATGTCACTCATGTGACTCTACCTCTGCTATCTCTTCTCTCTCTCTCTCTCACACACACACACACACACACACACACACACACATACACACACACACACTACATGTTTTATGTGTATACTTGTGTTTGTTTTGTAATGTATGTCTGTTAGTAGAGTTGAATTCTAATAGTGTTTAATAATCAATTATTGCTGTATTAATAAACCCTGTTATAATTGATCACATTGTTGTCTGCACTTATTGTGAAACATCAGCTGGAACTACTACAGTCAATGCTGAATTTCAACCTTTTAACCATTTTGAGACTGAATTTTGAGCCATGAATTTGGTTATTGGTCCCTGTCAACAGGGTGGAGCCCTGAGGTTAAACATATCAATACTGATCTCTGATGGTAATTGATATATTAATGCCAACAACCAAATTGTCCCATGTGTGCACAACATGAATGGTGCCTGATCTGACCTTGAGCCCCAACAGGCCCAAAAGAAGTTGAAGGAGAACTGAACATATATGGATATAAACATTTCGTCATTTACATTTTTAAAATGTTTGTATTGTTATTGAACATTCTACCTAACATCTATGTCTCGTCTGTCCGTCCTGGAGTGGAACCCTCACCTGTGACTCTCCCTCAGGTTTCTACCTTTTCTTTTTTCCCTGTTAAAAGGGTTTTTTCCCCCGGTAGTTTTTCCTGACCCTTGCTGAGGGTCCAAGGACAGAGGATGTTACCCACCCTGTGAAGCCCTGTGAGACAAACTGTGATTTGTAAATGTATATAAATAAACTTTGATTGAACATTGTTTGCATATTTTACACCTCAAAATGCTTAAGAGAACATTAAAGGTGCAGTGTGCAAAATTTGGTGACCTCTAGAGGTGAAGTTGGGTGTTGTATCCATCACCTCACCCTCACCCTTCTGAGCAAGCAGGAGAACCTAAGGTAGACTTCAGTTGTCATTAAAACTTTAGTATGTCCACTTTTACTACTGTAAAAACATGGACCCCCTCCTCATGTAAATATACATTTTAGGGTAATGGGGAAAAAAAATTTACGCAATTATAATTTCATGACAAAAATGACCAAAATCTTAGACACTGCACCTTTAAATGACCTGTAGTAGAAAAACTGTGCAAGGCCATCCCCAAACCCAGTTTTTGGTCTGTCTAACATCAGCAACTGAGGAAGCATGGCAGTTTCTATCAAAGAAGAGCAAAGCTGACCGAGCCAACCTTAACGCTGAGATCGTTTCGTTTAATCATCTCTGGGACAGTAACACCAAACATGATGGTGGAATCAAGGTGGGACATGGGAAAAGAGACACTTGTGTGTGTGTGTGTGTGTGCGCGTGCGTGCATGAATGTCTGTGTGTGTGTGTTTACTGACCGATCACAGGAGCAGGCCACCAGCACGCTGAGCAAGTTATAGATGATGAAGGTAAAGATGACAGCGGTGATCGTGCCTCTGGGGATGGAATAGCTGGGATTTTTCAGGTCACCTGAAGGACACGCAAATTAACCCCCATGTTCACGGGCAAAAAATTGGGTAGCACACACAGCTGACCCCCCCGTACCTGACATGTTGGAACCAGCCATGATGCCTGTGCAGCCATTAAACATCACAGCAAAAACTGTGGCAAAGGTCATCGTTGTTCCTGTAGTGTAATCCACTGTGTAGTCAGCTTTGGGGAAGAGGATACAATGATTAAGTGCTTGTAGTTGTGCATTTGTCAACAGCATTACTCTTCATGAGGTATGTTACACATTCAGTGTTAAAAATGTAGGATGAATTTATTATAATTAGGCCAACTGGAATTGTTATTTCAATTGGCAGAGATAGATTATTAAATACTGGTGTTTTTATGAGTGTATAATCCCCTACATGTACAAATGATTATTTTCATTACCCTAGAATGACAGCTTTATATGTGCTTGAACACACTTGTTTTTTGTCTTGGGAGAGAAGATTAACTTCATGTTCAAAGTGGTATGAAAATATGCAGCTGATGATGGATGAATGAAGTGTCGGGAATAAATGGAAACATCCCACCAAAAGTCAGGCAAACTCAGACATCGAGTCAGCACAACTTTGGTACAAGTTGACAAGTGTCAGACGTTATCAGTTACCAATAAATGTGCCTAAACAACTTCAAAAAATTTTACAATCAGCAGCAAACATTAGCTTTCGGTGTGATTGCCCATCGCTTGCCTGTACCTAGCATCTAATCTGAGGCCAACAGATATGTTTACAATTATCCAGAGATTTTAAAACTTTTATGTTCGGTCGCATTTCCTATAACAAAAGCTCTCTGTCCAAAGGTAACTAAATCCACCCATCATTACTAACAGTCATTATGGAAAATTGTGTAGTACAAACAGCACAAGGGTTATGAGGGGATTAGTGCAAGACTATTTCCTGGAGTTTAGTGTGAAGTCACTAGGCCATAGGTGAATAACAGCACACAAACAAGCCATTTTCTTATCTGTATTCCAAAGTGAGAGACGGAGGACATACTTCAATATGTAATATTCAATATGTTTCCGTTTAACACGCACAACTGGGGAACGTGACCATCCAGTCATCATCTTTTAATCGTTTAATAATAGTTGTCCATTGAGGATCATTATAGTTTGACTAATCAATAGAATTCATCAAATTAAAACACGTGGTTATGGCAAATGTGTACATAAAGTGATGTCTAGAGCTTAAGTTGCATATTGTAGATCAGTATCTCTCATCTCACACTGTCCCTCCGAGCTAGAGGGAAAACTTCAGTTATCATTCAAACTACAATGCTGTTTGTTTTGACAACTCTGAGCTCGATGATGGAACATAGTACCACAGTAAAGAGGGTACAACCCTGCTATTCTAGGTTAATACAAACAAATTGTACTATTAGGTGATTATACACTCAAAACATCAGTATAATTATTTCAATTTAATATTTTGACATCAGAAATGTAAAAAAGTTTGACAGAAACCTTGCACACAACCTCATTCTCTTCCTGACATTTTAAAGATTGTATGCTCTGTTGGGGAGTTTTGCCTCATCACTGGTCCTGGAAAATACATCATTTACTGTACTTCCTTTTTACCTGCCCAGCGTATGTGAATGGTCATGTGGTAATGAACTGTTGTATTATTTAAAAACAAAATCGCAATAGTATAACTATGTTCGGGAATGTTTGAAATGCTCCTATTTTGCGACAAGCGTTGATTCTACTCCGCCTTACCCCACAGGTTCCCCAGTAGCGTGTCCAACTTGAAGCCAGTGAAGTTGGCTGTGGTAGGAAGCGCAGGGCCTGTTGCGTTTGGGGTCGGGTTGACTGTGGCAGCACTGGGCAGCGTAATGGTGCGAGGTCCTATGGAAAAGAAGCTGATGAAGATAGTGCCCAGGACAAACATGACCACCACGAAGATGATGAAGGTGGCCTTGGCGTAGATGTGGGCTCCCACCAGGCACACCAGCAGACACAGCAGAGCAATGGCTGTGGCATAAAGCAGAGACCACCAGTAGCCTGATGGCAAGATCTGGTAGGAAGAGGTGACCGCAGTTCCATCTGAGAGAGGTCCGGTGTCAGGGCAGGAGGAAAGAAGACGAGAGGAGATATCTTATGATACTTACAAATGATTGCTAAAATACATTCATGGTGTTTAAAACATGAGTATACACAATTTATCAGAAAGAGGGGGGGGCATTTGTTTAAGTTTAATCAGGAAGCATCACCTGAGCTTTACACTCTTCTAGAAACTCCATTATCCATATAAATAAATCTACAGGTACAATCTCTTCACTTCTGCCAGAAATGTGGCTGATGTGAGAAGAAGCTATGCTGACAGTCGTTCCAAATCAAACTGACCTTCAGGGACGCCAAACGTGACCATTACGGCCTCCACCAGACCCAGCACATAGAGAGCGCTGCCGCACACATTAGCAAAGAAGAACATGATGCCGATGCTGCCACCAAACTCTGGACCCAATGCTCGGCTGATCATGTCTGAGTGAGGTTAAGGCAAAGTTCACAGTCTGCATGGGGGGGGGGGGTACATTTAATCATCACACTTACAGAATCTAATTCAGCTGGAGCTCAGAATTGTAACAATGTAATGTTCCGGTAACAGTGTAATCTATGTTATGCGCACGTCACAAACAAGTACAAGTGCTGTAGCGCAGAGGAGTAGCATTGACCAGTGGTGATCAGCATTTCTACAAACACAAACTGACTAATCCTGCAAACTTATACTTAATACCTTTAATATTATATATATATATATATATATATATATATGAAACTAAGAAACAAGAAACAGTGAGAAACTATGCCAACATTACATTTCTTTAAGATAAAAAATGTGATTTTAATGAACAGTCTTTAATGATAGTATTTGTCCCAAACATTCAAATCATTGTGGTCCTCGTCTACATTGTCTAGTCAGGATCATCTAAAAACAATCATGGCAGGGAAGCGATGGCATCTCAAACCCATGGGGAGTGTGTGTGTGTGTGTGTGTGTGTGTGTGTGTGTGTGATCTTTGTTGACATCTCGAGTATCCCTAATGTTATTGACATGGCTCTGACGTCACGTGACAGAGGAAGGATACAATAAGCTCCTCCTGCATCCAGGGCTCCATTGGTGGAGATGGCACAGACTGAGAGTACCGTCATGCAGATGATGAAATATGCAACCAGGAACATGGCGATGCCTTGGTACAGTCCAGACTGTCCCACCACGAATCCTTGTCAGACAAAAACACACACACGTCTGCTGATCAGCGAGTTGAACACAGAACCTGACAGTTACATTCATCTGGTTAAAGAAGGAAGTTCAGCTTTCTCAAAAATGAATTCATAGTGGTACATTTATACACAAACAACGGCAGCAAAGCTACTACATTTGAACCACACAAATTAAACACTGCACACACAGGAAGCTCTGTGCAACAGAGGTCTGGCAGTGCATAATCCCATTACAATGATCCCATCCCCCTACTGGACAAATTGGAGTCACATGTTGGTAGTGATCCAGTTTATTTTAAAATTCAAAAATCACGAGCTTGAAAAATTGATGGTCTATTTGAAAAATATATTTTGGCTATGATTTTAAGGAGGATATCCAGAGGTCTCCATGGCCAGCAGAGGCATTTTATTATGAAATAAAATGATAAATAATAAATCACATTTCATTGTGTCTAAGCCAGCTACTCTGGAAAGAGGAGTAACTCAAGGTTTGATATGTTATATTACATCATCACCAACAGGTGTAGTATCACACAACTTATCGATTTAGATTTTGAATTATGTTTATAGAGAGCAGAGGAGAGATGATTTTTTGTAAACAGTCAGCAACTGTGACCATAACTCCTTCCATGTTCTGAAGCAAATCTGGTTTATATTTTGTTCACAAAAGAGAAGTGAAAAGAATAAAAAATATATTTTGAAAGAGCAGTTAAAACCTCATATGTTAAGAATTGTTTTCAAGGATGATGAATTTATTGTAGTTTCACATCTTTGATGGGAGCACGGCTGTGTAGATTTCAAATGTCGAGGGAGAAGAGTAGTTTGAAAGCTTGACAGAGAGTTACTGTGTGTTCAGGGCACAGCAGCTGACATCTCACGAGACTGTGGGGCGGGGGGGGGGGGGGGGGGAGGGAGGGGGAGGTGCGTGTGAGAGGAAGTGAGAAAACAACCACACACACACACACACACACACACACACACACACAATCTAAATACCTGGGAGTGATGTAGCAGACAGAAGAAGATTAAACCGGTCTCCTTTATGCTGCTCTGATTGCAGATATGTCATAGCCTGAATTGCATGGTTGCAATCATGATTTTTTTAAAGAAACTTTTTCCGTTAATTACCATTACACAAAAACAAAGTGAAATCCTTCCTCTAAATCAACCACATCACACCTCCAACCATGAGAAGGATTTCAACAGTAGAAACCAGTGAATAACTACTTAACAGGGAATGTACCATTAGAAAATGTTCCGCATCATTCAAATGATGACAAGTGCATCTGCACATCTGTAGAAGAGTTTTACCACAAAAACAGCTTCATCTGTACAATACAAATCCACCAATAGATGTCACTTTACTCTACTCATTTGACTATCCCTTCTCAGACCCTATCACCGGCGGAACAGAGAATGAAATCACTTCTCATGGTTAAAAGGTGGGATTTAGGATTTAAAGACATTTAGAATTGCATGATGCTGTTAATTATCCCCCACCCATTCCGAGCTCGTTGGACGGCCTGTTTTACTTCTAATCTTTCATCTTCACCTTAAACCTTCCAATAATACAGGAAAACCTACGGAAGCCCTGGGTCATTATAATAACTCAAAGGTGCTGAGTTTGTCCATTCTGGGCTACTGTGAAAAAATGGTGGACTCCACAGATGTGGCCCACTGCTTCTGTAAGGGAAAATACAACTATTTTCATGATTGATGAATCTATGTTATATATTTGCATAATCAATTTATTGGAGAGGAATGCAAAGGCTGCATTTCTCCATGTCCAGTAGATTAATTGCAAAAACAACTCCAAAAAGTCTCAAATCAAAAGAGAGGGGCTGTTTAGCGTCTTAGAATAATGCAAACATTCTTTGTGCAGTGCAGTTCATGTAGTCACCTTCCTCAGGAGACGTGCGCACTTTAAAACACACCATATGAATCGATTACATGTTGTTTACTTTACTACATTACGAGTCTCTGAGTCGTTGTCCCGTTGTGGTTACAATGACAGAGCAGGTCAATACAAAAATGGTATATTCTATATCTGCCCAGAGGTGAATGTCATCTGTGTTACACATGAGCAGCTCGGGTCGTTTGGGTGCACACACCACTCACCTATCCGGAGGAAGACCACCACACTGAACATGGACAGCAGGGTGGGGATCACCACGCCGAAGAAGGTGGACAGCTTCGTGGCTTGTCCGGGCAGAGTGGCCCGGTGCCTGGAGCCGCGCGGGAGCTGCTCCGGGGGCAGGCCGGCCGGTGGGGCGGGGGGCTCGGACTCATTCAGGCTGGCGGAGAGGCGGTAGTGGAGAAGCGGCGTCCGCTCCGTCATGACGGACGCGGGGATGAGCGGAGTCACCGCTTCGCACGGATGGTTGAGTGAATCCGGAGACCAACACGCGCTCAACACGTCTCTGGAACTTGGTTTTCCACCAAAGTTGACCGAGGTTTCGCCGGGTGGCGACAAGTCCCCACGACAGAGCAACAAAACGCTTTGGTCAGCGACATGATAAAGCAGTGGGTCAAAGTGAGGCCACACATTAAAGTATCACACTTACCGCTCCACTCACATCAGACGCGCTTCTCTAACCTGCACAGCTGGAGACCATTTCCTTGTTGGACTCACGAACAGAGTCATGTGATGCACACATGTGAAGACACAGAAATCGGCGCAACTTCCGGTATTCCTTTTCAGTATAAAATCCAGTTCCGGTCTTCTCTCAAACGATACAAAACAAACATGAAAATGAATGGTTGTAACTGTAAAAATATTACAATACGAAAGGAAATGGGAGGCGTGCATTTTGAGCGAGTTGTGATCAAATATAAGTGTTTAGTCGGTCTTGTCTTTGGGGCGAAACTAACAACTTCGACGATTGATACATTTCATTAATCAATCATCCCACTTCGTATTTTTCAGCAGTTAATATAAATCAAAAATACTTGAGGACATGCATTTTCATTGAGGCTCATTCAGGTGATGTAGATGTGATTATGAATCCACCTGTTGAATCAGTTATGTGTTGAATCTACTCAGTTTAACTGTCCTCTGTAAGAGAGTAGAAGCCCACACAGCATGTTCACTCTTTTTCCAGTAGGGGTATATTGTGCATTGTTTTCCCCCATTACCCTACAATGAGAAGCATCCGGAGGAGGGTCCACCCAGGGGTGTCACTAGGTTTTAAGGACAGGGGAGGCTTAGCCCCCCAGAGATTTTGCATCACATGGGGGCTGGAGATGACTAATTGTTACTACCAGCATTAACAATAATTACTTTCATAAAAAATGTTCAAATACCCATTTTCATCCATCCGTTCACGTTCTTCTTAATTTGCAGTGATGAGGGCGTTCTCTACAGAAACAGGTGGAATAGATTGAAGAAGGACGCACTGAAGGGGCTCTCTCTACCTCACGCTGTGAAGTGAAGGGAAACGGACCGATTTATCATCATGTTTAAGTGAATAATGACAGATTATATGATTATTAAACACATATTCTGGCCGCTTTATATTGAATTTGCCAGCAATAATAATAAAAGCAAAAACGATAATAATATTTCTTAATTAAACAACACCAAATTGTTTCGGCCTAACGACGCCACTGGGGCCACCATGTTTTTAAAGTAGTCCAGAGTGAACAAACTAATACCGTTATGCTCTCCCATATAATTGCCAGTAAAATGTGAGGGGTATTCAGCTGTAAACTGCCTCTTTGGATTTTGATGCCATTAAGTACTACACATTGTGGCTTTAACTTAACTTGACATAGTTGTTGTTCACAGCCCTAAGAAATACCAACGAATAATCTCAGCGAGTGAAGGGAGTTATCTTCAAATTTCAAATCAGATTTTATTTATATAGCCCGTATTTACGAATCACAGTTTGAAAAGCACCCTCGCGACTCATCGAGCAGTTTGGTCCTTACAGGGAAACCCTGCAAGCTCTCTCCCCAGAGCGTCTCTCATGCATGTTGCTATGGCACCGTGCCCCCAGCTGGGGGAGCCAAACCACGCTGTCGCATCCTGTCCATAATTTCTTGAAACCAATCACACAAACTCGGACCGCTGGAGATTCTGCGACACGACGGGCAGCTGGGCAGAACTCCAAAGAACCTGGGGCTTCTTCTGCCCCGGGAAAGGCTCGAGAGAGGGACAAGGAGGATGAGACGCATGAGGCGGCTCAGAAGAGAGGTCTGAATGTGATGTTGCCTCGAGGGCACTGTACCTACTTCTGTCAAAAAAGGAAGCTGATTGGCGACATTAGTAGCATTGTGTCTCAGATGTCCAGCACCACTCACTCCGTTATTAGCCCTCATTCCTCCCGGATAATCGTCAATCCTCACCTGCACATCGCGCACTGTCCATTCCTGAATCGGCCTGCACTTTAGAACATTGGCAAGCTCTGGGTCTGGGCCATGTTCTACAAACATAAGAGCCAACTCCTTTGTCATGTCCTGTGACCGCGCGAGCTCTCAGCAGCCAAATCCACTGCCTCGTTCAACCGTATCCAATTATCAACAGGACTCTCATCATGTTCGGGCAGAATCGCATCAAATCCACCAACGGGAGCCATGACGATAACTGGCCCTCATCCTAACCCTGACCCAGTCACCACGCCAGAACCAGTCACACCACAACCAGCCACACCACAACCAGCCACACCACAACCAACCACACCACAACCAACCACGCCAGAACCAGTCACACCAGAACCAACCACACCACAACCAACCACACCACAACCAACCACGCCAGAACCAGTCACACCAGAACCAACCACACCACAACCAGCCACACCACAACCAACCACACCACAACCAACCACGCCAGAACCAGTCACACCAGAACCAACCACACCACAACCAACCACACCACAACCAACCACACCACAACCAACCACGCCAGAACCAGTCACACCACAACCAACCACACCACAACCAACCACACCAGAACCAGTCACACCAGAACCAACCACACCACAACCAACCACACCACAACCAACCACACCACAACCAGTCACACCACAACCAACCACACCACAACCAACCACACCACAACCAACCACACCACAACCAACCACACCACAACCAGTCACACCACAACCAACCACGCCAGAACCAGTCACACCAGAACCAACCACACCACAACCAACCACACCACAACCAACCACGCCAGAACCAGTCACACCAGAACCAACCACACCAGAACCAGCCACACTGGGATCAATATCACTGAGAACAATTTTACTGGGACCCCGCACACCAAGGTCAGCGGCGCAAAGACCAGTGATACCAGAACCAGGACCACTAGAAGCAGTGGACGGTGTGTCAGCCCGTTGCTCTCCGGCTGCGGGTTCTGCTGCTCCCTCTGGACAGGAGCAGATGATGGGACCTTCCTTCCCACAACCAAAGCTCTTCATGCTTTCAGAAGTGGAATAAATGATGGAATCAAACTCGTCCACTTTCAATTTCAGCATGAGGTTCAGCTCCTGACTGGGTTTCCTGTCTGTCGCTGCGCGCTGGACGTCAGACTGAGCTTTGCCTGCGCAGTGTTTACATCCTTATATCAATGATGTTCTCATTTCTGATACACATCAATATTCCCCTGTGTCATATAAAGTCAGACTTTATCCCTCTTGAACCCTTTGTTTACTTGAACTGCTTTCCGGTAACAACTGAACGTCGTAAATGTCGCAATCACCACCGTAAACCGCAACTGTCAAAATAAAACTTTTTCACTGAACGTATCAAGCAATTCGAAGATAATATTCACATTGTCACGGGCTTTAAATGTTCTATCTTTTACAGAAAAAAGCCAGGAGGGACATATCTATCCATAATCTGTTTCATTTGAACTCATAATTATCCATAGCTCGTAATTATGAGATACGGATCTTATAATGACATCCGTATCCGTAATTACGAGATCATTTTCGAAATATATTTTTTGTGTATTCAATATTCACCAGAACTTCTGTAAATTCTGTTCATTGTAAACACTGGAACACACAGCAATGGATGCGAGCTCCCAGTTTGACCATTGTGCTGCTACCCCCAATCCCACCAGTGGATGGCAGTATAGATCTGTGTTTGGTAAGGTGATAATGCTTTTCCCTCTAAAACATGTGAAGTTAAAACGGCCATAATAAAGTAAGGTGTGTAAAATATCCTTCTCTGCACAATACTTCAGCGTCCCTCCATCCCTCCATCTTTCCAACAGCTCCCTCACTGTCAACACCGAGGCCCCTCCCACTCTAGACAACAGGGTCAGGGGCCCTAAGTTGACCTCTGACCCCAGGGTCAGGTAAGACCTGCCACAGGTGTGCGCTGCTGTGGTTGTTGCACGGGGCACTCACTTGACTTTGTGTCCTTTCGTTTGTTGCCACCGGTGATGAGCCCTGACTCTTCCTCAGCAAGAACCAAAATAACAAAGACACAACACACAGTGCATCGTACAAGTATAGAGGTCATAGTGCCACCAAATGCTTTGATCACTGCACCCAATTTTTACAGTTCATCCAAAACAACCCATCATTTTAGTATTATTATTATTGTTGTTGTTGCTGTTGTTGTTGTTGTTGTTGTTCAAAATGTGTACTAATGGCTGACATTAATGTTGGGCTTTCTTTTTTACAGGATAATGTTGCAGTAAGTTTTGACATTAAGAGAGTGCTAGATAAAAAGAATAGGTTCTATATGTAATACTTTTATTGGTTTTGTTAAATATTGAACAATGTTTTATTTGTATTTACACCTAAAAACAAGACATTTTCTAAGTATCACCATCATATCACTGAGAGTGTAAACTGATTTCTATATGTTGAGGACTGATGCAGTTTTTCAACCAGAGATCAACAGGAAGTTACGAATTTGCACGCTCCGAGTGGCTTCCTCCATGTTTGCTATCATTGCCTGAATCGACGATGGCCTCCACCTTCCAGCATCGTGGAGCTTCACTTCACTCTGTGTGGCTGCGTCTGGCCAATCTGGAGGTGAACGACATTGTGCTAAAGCTCGAGGAAGCACCAGCTCTGTGTTCTGGCTTGGTTTCGGTTCTGCTGAGCGCGTAACCAAACTTTGGACAAAGCTTCCACAACATCTACGCACACTTCCCACCTGCTTCGGCACTGGTGGAGGGCTCCCGACTGGAGGCCTGGGACGGGGCCATCTGAGGCTGTGCTGCAGCCCCCCTCCACCTTCCAGCATCTGTCTGTGTAAGGCCTCCCCCTATAAGGGGTCTCGTGTTGCCTCTGAAGGCCGCAGGGAGATTCCCCCCAGGCCAGTGAGGAAAGCGATAGAGAGGTTTGAAGAGCTGTCTGTCAGACTCGGACTCGGGTGTCGTCTCCAGCATCGGTTCACCCTTGGCTTCCCTCCCAAATGCTGGGTTGGTGAAATGTCTCCCTCTGTGCGCTGGAGCTGAATAGGAAGAGCTCCCCTTTAATGGGAGCATGAAAAACACTGCTCCTCTCAAGGGATTGATCTCTACATGTCAATTGAAAGGCTAATTTATCATCTGGAGGGAGCACTGGTTGCTTTTCTCCACACTCCGCATGACCCCAGACCCCCGGCAGTTTGGGCTCGGGTCAGAAACAGTCTTCCATAATGTGAAGTGTGAGAAAACAGTGGGCTTTTAGCAGCAGGACTCCTCGATTTGTCTCTGTATGGTGGTTGTCAGGGGGCAGGGGGTCCTACCGTAGTGGGATTGATGTCCCTGTGTGTGTATGTGGGCACAGTCACTGCCTTTAGTGTGTGCATTTGCTCGCTCGCTCATACATTTCGGCGTTGGTGTGTGCATGAGGGGACAATGTACAAGCCGCGGGGGGTGAGAGGCTGAGGTGTGAGCTGAGTGACACCGATGGTGTTGACACAGAGCGTCGGGAACAGGTGGTGACATGCGTTTGTCCCGCGGCCTCCCTTTGCCAGGACGGTGGGTCGGTCCTTCTCTGACCCTTTGAAAACCACAGGGCTCCTCGAGACCTCAATAGAACAAGAGAGAGCAAAGAACAGAGAGGGAGAGAAAACACAGCAGGTATTCATCAAAAACAGCAGGGGGTGAATCAGAAAGGGAAAAGAATCGATGGGCAGGGGAAAGGATCCTGAGCCTTCATGAATCCCTGAGTAGATAACGTGGCCTCGGCCGCACCAGCCGAGGATTTGGAGCCTGGGTCTTGACATGGAAGCACAGTAAAGAAGAAGAATTTGGTTTCTTGGCGCGTGAAGTAATGAAAGGGGAAGAGTTTTTCCACGAGAACACATGTGGAATTAAAGCGTTTTAATATCTTGATTTGCTAAGCTTTTCCTTGGCAGCTGAGACCTTCTCTTGTGTCCCTCCATCCTTGGACTTTCACTCCACACAGCCCTGGTTTATTCATGCTGGGATGTTGGGCTCATGTTCAATTGAGCAATTCTGGCAAAGCGCACGGTGAAAGTATCAACTTTTCCCCATTTCTCCTTACTTTCTGGACTCCAGTCCCATTTGGAGGCCTGCTGGGGCCGGGCAATATTTATACTTGGCCTCACTCGATGTTCATATTCATCCTGTCACCTATGATTTAAAGATTTCAGAGGCCATTGAAGGAGTCACCCTCTGCTTCTCTTGTCAGGGTCGATGTTGCCATTTTGTGGGGTGCAGGAAATTGATGAAGCGAATTTCTGATGAGTCACAACAACGGAGAAGCCGCTCATCAGGGTGACGGGTTTGACAGACAGGTTCTGTGCAGACATCATGGTCGTTTGGCCGCGGCGCTCTCTCTCTCTCTCTCTCTCTCTCTCTCTCTCTCTCTCAAATACAGAGCTTCATCAAGCATATTTTATTATGTTGTGTTTTGTTTCTTCTCTGGTGGTAAGACTCAATGTGTATGATTCGCTGAGCTCTAAAAGCAATTCAATTCCTATGTTCCCCCCACTCTGCATGCTGAGGGGTCCGTGGGCAAAATACTGAGAGGACAGGACAATGTGGGGGTCCTGTCCTGTGCACAGGACACAGGGGGCTGCAAATCCATGCGCAGTATAAACCTTTAGGACTGGGTGAATGTAACTGTACAGTCGAGGCCTGATTAAGTGCTATACACATTTAGACCACTTTGCACTCAGCAGTGAAGTTGCAGGTCTCAACTGAAGAGCCGCTGACCTCCATCCATGAAGGAGAACCTCAGGGGCCGTGATCTTTGAAAGTCAGCGTTTCACTGTTCCATTCTGGCCCACTTCAAAAGCATGATGTGACATGGTGGCCCCCCGCAGAGTAGGACCACTCTTGATGTGATGAAAAAGTGCTCATACTAGACTAATGAAAACAACGTTGTAACTACTTTGGTACTTTTAGGTACTTTTACTCTATTATTCATATTTTATTGCAAATATATCGCTAATCTGCAGTACTAATAAATGTGATGGTTTATACCTAAATATTTCTGTACTTTCGTACTGTATTTTACTTCAATGAATCATTTCGAAGAACATGTTACTTTTCTTTATGGTAAGAAAATTGTAACTTCAAAACTGACTTGTATTATGGAGGAAACAATATTCAAATATCATTGAAAAAGATCACTTTCTTCCTCTTGTGGTTTTATGCTTTTTTGTGAAATAGCTAGTAAACTCATGGGCCCG
>JAFBJT010111610.1:2500-21414 GCA_016785325.1 Chascanopsetta lugubris
GTTCGATGAGCTGATGATCCACATGTCGTTAAGACGAGGAGTGACTGTGTGGATCTAACGGCCGTCATCCTAAAATTCATTCCCCTTTGATTTGTTGAGTTCGTGGTGTGCACCACAGGCAGCCACCAGGGGGCGTGGTCAAGGCAAGCTGAGGACAAGAGACACAGGTGAACCTGACACAGTCAGGGAGTCTGCAGGTGTTCCATGTTCTGGTGCTGATGAATACGCCAACATGGCCACGAGGAACATGACGAAGATGAAGATGAAGGAGCAGCAGACAGAGAAAAGCTTTGTGTTTTACTCTGAATGAAAGAATGAATTATTCCTCCTCCGTTCTTCTTCTCTCTCTCTCTCTCTCTCTCTCTCTCTCTCTCGCTTCACTGCACAACAAACCCAAGTTGATTCCATATTTTTCTCGCCCTCCCTTTCTCGTAAAAGCTCTCTCTCTCTCTCCCTCCCTCTTTCTCTCTTCCTCTCCTGCCCCCCCCACCTCTCTCTCTCCCCCCCACCTCTCTCTCTTCCGCCCCCCCTCTCTCTCACGTGCCCTCTCTCCACCCTTTTTTCTCTCTCTCATCCATTAGCTGAAGAACAGAAGAGACGGGACGAGTGAGACAGACGGAGCAGAAGAAGAGGGAGACAGAGGGACGGACGAGCAGAGCGAAGAAGAAGAAGAAGAAGAGGAAGAAGAAGAAGAAGAAGAAGAAGCGCAAATCATCATGGATGTCTTCAAGAAGGGATTCTCCATCGCCAGGGAAGGAGTGGTGGCCGCCGCCGAGAAGACGAAGGCCGGCGTGGAGGAGGCCGCCGCCAAGACCAAGGAGGGGGTCATGTATGTAGGTGAGAGGAGAGGAGGGGGGGGGATGGGTGGGTGGATGGATGATGGATGGATGAATGGATGATTAGAGAGATGGATGATGGATGGGTGGATGATGGATGTATGGATGATGTGTGGATGGATGGATGGATGGATGGATGGATGTGTGGATGGATGGATGATGGATGGATGGATGGATGGATGAAGGATGGGTGGATGAATGATGGATGGATGATGTGTAGATGGATGGATGATGTGTGGATGGATGATGGATGGATGGATGGATGGATGATGTGTAGATGGATGGATGATGGATGGGTGGATGAATGATGGATGGATGATGTGTTGATGGATGGATGATGGATGGGTGGATGAATGATAGATGGATGCTGTGTGGATGGATGATGGATGGACGTATGGATGGATGATGATCAATGGTTGATGGATGGCTGCTAAAACATGAATGACCTGTAGACCTTCACTGTGAGAGGAAGTGAAATAGGAGGAGACAGGAAGTGATGAAGGGGAAACAGAGAGAGAGAAAGAGGAAGGAATGATGATAGAAACGAGGAAGAGGAGGAAGAGGAGGAGGAGGAGGAAGAGGAGGAAGAGGAGGAAGAGGAGGAAGAGGAGGAGGAGGAGGAAGAGGAGGAAGAGGAGGAAGAGGAGGAGGAGGAGGAAGAGGAGGAAGAGGAGGACGAGGAGGAAGAGGAGGAAGAGGAGGAAGAGGAGGAGGAGGAGGAAGAGGAGGAAGAGGAGGAGGAGGAGGAAGAGGAGGAAGAGGAGGACAAAGGTTCATTAGATGTGAGATTGCGTGAGAGGAACAAGTGACATTCTACACCGAGATGTGAGGAGGCGGAGCGACGGAAACGGAATCCTGAAATATTAAAACATGATGATGATGAAACAAGGGAAGAGCAGAGGGAGAGAGACAGAGAGAGAGAGAGAGAGACAGAGAGAGAGAGAGAGACACACACACACACACACACACACACACACACAGATAGAGAGAGACACACACAGAGAGACACAGAGAGAGACACACAGAAAGAGAGAGAGAGAGAGAGAGAGAGAGAGAGAGACACCCACATACACATACACACACACACAGAACGAAGTCTGAATGAAAATGTCAGCAGATATTTGAGTGAAAGAGTAGTAAAGAGTAAAAGTAAAGAGAGAAGGAAATAAAGACGGAGAGAATGAAAGATAAAAGACAAGGAGCTGAAACTTGAATAAAAACATCAAAGGAAAGATGGAAGATGAAAGAGTGCATGGATGAAAGGATGGAAGGGTGGAAGATAGTGACAGAGGAATGTGATGTAGCATCCCGTTTCTTAGCTTCATCATCATCATCATCATCATCATCATCATCACAGACTCGGGCTGGTTGGTGAGACAAAGATTTGATTCATGCTGTGATCACGTGTCAGAGCTGCAGGACGCCCACAGGGGGCGCTGTCCCTCCACCTCCGTCTCTTCTAAATACTCATAAACAAACAAACAACAACAAATGTATCATTTCTGACTTTTTACAGTTTCAGTTTCAGAGGCAATTCAACTCATGTCCACTGGGTGTCACTGTGCATCCAATCGATTCTGAAGGTGTGTGTGTGTGTGTGTGTGTGAGAGAGAGAGAGAAATAAACCAGGTCCGACAGTGTCACCATGACGACAACCTGTCAGAGTGACATCACATACACACACATCGACACCTGAGCTGTTTGTTTATCGTCACTTCCTGTTTGTGTTTCTCCAGGAAACAAGACGATGGAGGGGGTGGTGACCGGAGTCAACACAGGTAAACACAACCATAAGAGACAACTCCGACGCCCCCTGGTGGCTGATCTCAGAATCAGTTATAAACCTCCTCCATGTCGACACACGTTTCAATAAATGTTTCGGAAAGATGCTTTCTCTCATTTAAGTAGTTTGTTTGTTCAATATACGTGTGTCTACGTGTGTGTGTGTGTGTGTGTGTGTGTGTGTGTGTGTGTGTGTGTGTGTGTGTGTGTGTGTGTGCGCAGTTTCCCAGAAGACGACTGAGCAGGCCAACGTAGTTGCTGACAGTGCAGTTGCGGGGGCCAATGACGTTGCCCAGGCGGCGGTGCAGGAGGTGGAGAACGCCGCCGTGTCTAGTGGATTCGTCACCACGGTAAGAGACCTCAGGTCACATGACCTCAGAGGAACATGGTGGACATGTTGCTCATGATGCAAAGATGCATTATACTATTATTATTATTATTATTATTATTATTATTATTATCATTATTATTATTATACATGTTATTGACATCAGGAGCAGCTCCTCTCCACGAGAGGGCGCCATGTGTCACCACCATGTTTTTACAGTAGCCCAGAATGGACAAACTAAACACCTGTCGAGTTTGACTGAGAACAGTCGGGTCGAACACATGTTTGGAAGAGACACTTCACCACTTGAGGGTGCTACATGCTACACACTGCACCTTTAACTGGATTACTTTATATCCATTGATCAATTTCTGACAGTGATTTAATGTCTTTAATCATTTTAACTTTTTGTTGTTGTTTTTTTTCCCCATCTGCAAATCTCTGGTGATTGGCTGAGAACAGGAGGAGGCGGGGCCTGTGTCTGAGGAGGTGCCTGATTGGTTGATGAGGCTGTGAAGAACTTACTGACTAACCCTGATGCTTGATGATGATTCTCATTAAGACTTTGACTGATTTTCTAACACAGCATGACAGTGGTTGTCATGGTAACAGCAGCTCCAGAAATCACTGATGTTTCTCCTGTTTTTTAACAAACTAACGTCACATGACCAAAGATGTCCGTCTATATGGCGACGACGCCCGGCTCCGCTCTGACAGGCTCACATTCCCACGCGAGGAGAGTTTGAGTGAGACGACGTGTCGGCGCCACTGAAGCGAAGTGAAGCTAAAACATCTCTATCGCCCCCTGGCTGCAGTATCATGCCAAACCTCCTCCATGTTAGCAGAGTGGACATTTCTGTTTGATCAGTCGTTGATATAACAACAGACTCATGATTGGCAGCAGCCGCTGACTCAGGATTGGTTGAGAGCATGCGTGGGCGGGACCAATTCAGATGGTTTTTGCCTGTGATGTTTTGGCTCCATTTCAGGAGAAAGTGTAGACGTGTGGTCGGACACTGAAGGTGTTTACAATGAGCCGCCCAGTTAAAGGTGCATTTCTCCCGAAACCAACATTTCACTGTAGAGGTCACATGGTTCAATCAAAGTCATTCAGTCTGTGTGTCCGCTTGACTTTATCTAAGTTAGTTCAGCCTGTTTTCTCACCTGTTGATGTTCTGGGAGACATGGAGCTTTGGTAGTGGGCGGAGTTTGGCGGCAGTCATGTGACTCTCTCTCTCTCTCTCTCTCTCTCTCTCAGGCTGATCTTCCAAAGAGAGAAGCTGCAGGTGAAGAACAGAGTGAACAAACTGCTCAGTAGGTGAGAGAAACTGTTTCACCTGTGTTCTGTGTGCTGACCAGCAGGGGGCAGGCTCCACTGCTGCTTGGATACGACAGAATGACTGACAGTGTCACTCAGGTGTTTATTTCTCTCTGTGTTTGTTTCTCCCACAGACGAGGAGGAGGCGGAGCCACAGACAAACTAACCTCACATTTTAACCTTTGACCTCCTGATGCTTCCTCTACAGTAACTTCACCTCATTAACCGAGATGCCCTGTCCTCATCTAACCTCCTGTCGCCGTGGTTACACTGCCTCATATATGCTGCTAATCACATTCTCACGGAGAGAGACACACACACACACCCACACACACACACACCCACACAGTCAGTTTCAAACACTCAGGTGATGTAACCTCACTCTTATCTGACAGCTCACCTTCCCTGTCAATCATCCTGCTGACTCCGCCCTGTCAGAAAAACATCTGAGGCCTTTAATGCACGATGCTTTCAAAACACACACAAACACACACACACACGCTTCCTCCTTTTATAAACCAGAGATGAAATAAAGATGAGATTTAAAAACAACTTTGCTTCCTCACTTCCCGTTCTTTCCTGAAACTGAAGGTGCAGTTCTCACCTCTGACCACCAGTTGGTGCGATTTGCAGCCGATTGGTTCAACACAGTCACTGCTTCTCCTCCTGATGATTACAACATGAGGTTTCCCCTCACAGCTTCCATCAAAGTGTGGGGAATCAGATCAGCTCAGTACCAGATGTCACCACAGGGGGCAGTGTTGCTCCTGCAGAGGTCAGAGAGTGCGTGAGGACGTGTCAGACAATGACAGGAGGAGTCACACACAAATGGACAGGTTCATCAGAAGATCATAAAACCATCAACAGTCAGAGATGAAAGACCTGTTTGATGAAGGCGGGGCCGTCGGGAGGGCATTTCCATGACGATATGAAAAATAGAGCTTCACACCAAAAAAACCCTCTAAAACAGCAAAGTTACAGGAGAACTGATGTGTTGATTCTGTTTTAATATGTAATGTAAAGAATCGATCATTCAATTCAATCTTTCATTTACTTTATAACGATTCAACTACAGCTCATTGTCACATTCTCTCTCAAATTAAAGGTGCAGATGAACTTGTTTGCATGACTCTTTATATTGACATCAGGAGCAGCTCCTCTCCACTAGAGGGCGCCATGCTGCACCAACATGTTTCACAGTGGCCCAGACTGGACACACTAAACACCTGTAGAGTTTGAAAGAGAACAGCGCGTCCTACCTCAGATGTCCCTGCGTCTCCATGGAAACAAAACCCAGAGACATGAAAGGTTCCCACCGTCATCACACATCACTGTAAACAAAGAAGATGATGAGTCAGCAACATTCTTTAACTGAATTCTTCTGATGGGAGGACACACACACACACACACACGCACGCACAAACACACACAGCAGTGTAAAGTAGAATTAATGTTGTTGTCGTCAGACCTGTGTGACAGGTTGAGTGTGTGCGAATCCCTGAGGGCACGCCTGATTCCAGTAGAGGGTGCGGCCTGAGGGGACAGGGACACCTGCTGATATAAAACCAAATGTCCTTGTCCACTGATGCCACAAACACACACACAAACACACACACTCACACACACAAAGCAGCGGAGACGAGCAATTCCTAGGAATCATGTTTTCAGGAGCCGTTGGCGCAGTCGCGGGCAAGAAAGCGGGTGAGTGTGTGTGTGGGAGGAGGTCAGGTGAGGTCGGGGTCTCTGATGGTGTTTCTTTTCTTTTCTTCATCAAGATGAAGATTTTCTTAACTCTACTTCATCCCTTCCAAATCTGTCTCTACGACACTGTGCTCTGTCTCCTAGTGGTCAAACTGTGCAACTACGCTGTTGTTTGTAATCTGATGAGATGTACCTCTAATGAATTCTACTGTAATCCAACTCTAAATAAGGCACTGAGAGGATGTGATGTAATCTAAGTCTGAAGTAATGTAATGCAATATCATGTTTTGTAATGTAAAATAACCCTAACAAGAAGTAATCTAACCCTAATGTGAAGTAATCTAACCCTAAAGTGAATTAGAGTAAAGTAATCTAACCCTGATGTGAAGTAGAGTAAAGTAATCTAACCCTGATGTGAAGTAGAGTAAAGTAATCTAACCCTGATGTGAAGTAGGTTCATGTACTCAGATGTAGTGATGGATGGTGCTGGGTAGTGTTCAGCCTCACTGTGTCTGTGTATCCAGCAGCACAGCACAACAAACACACCCAAAAAGGGGGCGGGGCTATTTCATTTTTTCAACATGGCACCTGTCAGTCTGCCGGTTTCAGAGTTTCGACAAAGATTAAAAAGTGACACAAACAAAACGTTCGGTGTCAGTGACAGACCCACCTCTTACTGTTCCTCCTTTGGTTACCAAGCAACCATCCTGTTTACATCACATGACCAGCAGACGGTCATGTGTCTTCAGGTGAGTGAGAGCACAGATGAGATCTTTGAAGAGGAGATGGAACAGCGGAGGGTTTCAAAATCGAGGGTGGGACCAGACAGACAGCTGTCATTCACAGTTTGACCACAAGAGGGACTGTGGCTTCAGCCACACACCTGTCACATGTGGTACTCTGGACCCGCCCCCTCTCCTGTGGGCGTCAGTGTGACCTAATCAGCTTTTTGTTGTGCAGGTGAGATTGTGGAGAAAGTGGTGACCAACATACTGGATAAGGACGGTAAGGGAAAGGAGGGAGAGGAGGGAGGCGGCTCAGGCATCGGCGACGCCCTCGGCGGATTGGTGGGAGGAGGCAATGACGGTGGAAGCGGGTCGGGCATCGGCGGCGCCCTCAGCGGATTGGTGGGAGGAGGCAATGACGGTGACGGCGGGTCAGGCATCGGCGGCGCCCTCAGCGGATTCCTGAAATAGTAGCACGGAGGCGGAGTTGGTGAGTTGCCGACATCCTGGCGTCACGTTACCTACGCTCAAAAAGTACAAGTTGCAGAGACATTTCATGAAGTGTCCTGTGGGTGGCGCTCTGCTCACACACTGACATATGAAGGATATAATTGTCTGTCACAGAGTGTAGTAGTACCACAGAGTAATGTAGTAGTGTAGTAGTACTAGAGGGGTGTAGTAGAACCAGAGTACATCTGACCAGTATCATCAGGGTCGAAGCAACTGGTGCACTTTGTTAAACAGGAAGTGAGATCTTCAAAAACAAACATCAAAGTGTCGTTCCATGAAGATAAACATAAAACTCAACGTCACCAGCGCAAAGTCTAATTCACGCGCCTGCGTCGATACTCCGCCGCGGCCTGATGTGTACTTAGTGTAAGAAATGTAACTAGCTGCTGTGATTGGTCCGCTCGGTAGCTGACAGTGTCCTGACTCCGCCTCCTCCCTCTGTGATTTTCAAGGGAATCACAGACGGAGGTGAGCGCGTATGTAGATATGTTTCTATCTGAGCTGCTCCGCCTGAACCCAGGAGGAGGAGAGACACCCTGCTGACTCTGCAGTTTCTGCCCTGCTCCCTCTGGTGGTTGAGAGGTGGAACAGCAGCGTGATGATCACACTGTGCTGTTCCGCGTGTTACAAGCAAAACTTGAGCTTCATGAAGAAACAGACAAACACACATGTTGAGTCTTTCGCTGACTCGTGCAGAGCCAGAATGGGAGGAGCCTTAAGGAACTCGTTCAGCTAACTCCGCCCACCTCACCAGAGGAGTCAAAGACCTGGTTTTATCAGCTCGATTTGACAAAGACAAAGAAATAACTCTCTTGCAGAAAAACTGAAACAAAAAAGTTTGTTAAATTCTGCTGAGTCAGCATGAACACGAAAAACTCCACATAACCAAAGTCAGCGTACGCAGGCGGAGCAGGGTTAGCCCACAGAGTTCACCTCTGATGTTTGTGTTTTCCCATCTCTTCCCACAGGTGGAGAGTGGGCAGGGGTGAGGGGGCGGGGCATCCTGTCAAAGAAAGTAATCCACGTGACATCACCACCCTGATGGAAACTTCAGCAGCAGCGCCGCCACCTGGGGAACGGCAGCATTTAAAATAAACTTCATATGAAATCATAGTGAACTGTAAGACATTTACACTGGTTTGAAATGTGTTTGTCATGAGACCAGAGTTTGAATCACTGCCATGAATAAAATATATCACAATAAAATCCCTCACTTCTTCATTATCTGTTTTTGTAAAGTTCAGCGAATGTCTTTGTGGGTTTCATTCGAAATAGATAAAAGGATTTACGTTTAAAACATTATTTTTCAATCGTGCATCATAAGTGATGACATCATAAAATCTCTACATCCGATTGGTCAGTAAACACAACCTGAAACTCACTGAGCATATGGAAGGAATGATGTCATCATGATGTCACTATGAGGTCAGAATATGATGTCACCATGTGACATGTTATTGTTGGTCATTTTCTCAGACTTTCAGAAATACAACCAGTACAGTCGCCCTCTGCTGGTCAGTCTACAGAACATCGGGTGTCAGAACAGTCTGTGGTCAATGGACTCATCCAATGATTCAGATATGAAAATATTATCGTCAACAAAGATCGTTTAGTGTCTTCTTTTGTATTCAGTACTTTTATTCTGATGATTTGATGTTGACTGAATGTTTTAGAATCATCGTACAGCAACATGTTAAAATCACGTTTCGTATAAGGCTCTTTAGATAGATACACCTGCAGTTCACAGGGTGGCCACTTGAGGCTCTAAAAGTGAGTCCATCCCCATAGACCATAGCCATGTCAAAATGATGAACTGTAGAGTTTAATGAAAACATTAAACTACTGATTTGCTCTCAATCACTCACATGTGACAGCTGTACAGGGGCGGGGCTTATTTCTATTCGATCCAGGTTTGAAATTGTGCATCTCTGAGGGCGTGGCTTCTTGAGTGACAGCTGGGCCGACATGGCATGTTCTGCGGATGCTGCGACAGCTCCACGGGCGCCCGGGCCCACCCAGCTCCAGCTGTGCTCCGAGTCAAACGCCTCTGATGAAGAGTCACAGCTGCAGGTGACAGGAGGAGACGTCTACACCCCGAGTTCTGTCTGTGAGGCTCCGCCCCGCACCTGAACCCTGGTGGCACCAATTTCATTGTCTCGTTATGAGTCACTGCAGAGACACACGACATTCACCTCACAACACAGGCACAATCGTGCTATCAGTATCGGAGAGCAGATTGCTCACACAAATTCTGGAGCAAACAAATTCTGCCACTAACACACACACACACACACACACAAACACACACACCTGAATACATGCTTTGTGTCTGTGGAGCTGGAGGCATGAGAACAGGTAGAACAGGTCTGAGCAGTTTGAGGACACACCTGAATTAACAGCACCTGCCACAGCGCGCGCACACACACACAGACGCACAGATACCAACACACTGACCAACACACAGACCAACACACACATACACACACACACACACGGGGAGCAGCTGAGGAGCAGACATGAGTAAAATCGTTGACATGGTTGGAAAGAAAGTGGGTGAGTATGAGGTGATTCGTGTTTGTCTGAGGCTGAAGAGACGTGTGTGTGTGTGTGTGTGTGTGTGTGTGTGCTGTTGTTGTGGTTGTGTTGTCGTCTCTGTGTAGCAGAGCTGCCACATGTGTGTTTCATGTAGCTTGTATGAAGATGAGTGGGGAACATTTAAAGGTGGAGACAGGAGCTGATCCAATAAGAGCACGAAGAAGAAGTTAAAGTAATAATATTGTCAAACGAAGCCGCCACCGTTCTTACATCACTCTACAACATCAGCTTTCATTTGTTTAGTCCGGGGAGATAAGCCCCACCCCTCTGATGCGTCCAGCTGATGAAATCAAACACATATGATGTCTGTGGTGCAGGGGAGATGGTGCAGGACGTGGTGAAGGACGCGGTGAAAGACGCTCTGGGTATGGGAGGCAAGGACGAGGATGAGAAGGACGACGGAGGAGGATTCTTTGACATGTTCAGAGGGAAGAAAGAAGAGGACGAGGACAAAGGTATGTTCTCCTTCGGAGGAGACAAGAAGAAGAAGAAGAAGGAGGAGGAGGAGGACAAAGGAGGATTCTTCTCCAAGATATTCAACAGGGACGACGACGATGATGACGACGACCACGGTGGGAGGGAGAAGAAGACGGGATTCGCCGGTCTCTTCGTGGATCAGCAGGCAGGGGGCGCCGCTGAGGGGGGGACTTTTGGTGTGGGCGGGGCAGAAAGTGAAGGAGGCGGAGTTAATCCAGGAGTTAGTGATGGAGGTATGTATGTTTTGACTTTTACTGACACTCCTCCGAACCCTGACACTAGAACACCACATGTCACGTGACAGGTCATGTGATGTAAACAGGAAGTAGAATGTGCCCTAGTGGGTTGCTAAATAACCTCTGAGGCGGAGCCTTCACTGACAGGAAGAGTTAACCACGAGTCATGTGACTTAAAAGAACCAATCAGGAAGAGAAGGAGACATCGCCTGCAGAGTTTACACGTCTCTGACTCAGAGGCTGGAAACTTGGCTTGGCGTAACCATGGTAACAGGTAGAATAAAAATTTGAAGGTGTCAATGTGGGCGGAGCTTTGGGCAGAGGGACTGAGGTTTTTCTTCATCTTTGAATTAGATCAGATGTTTCATTCAAAGAACAAAGATGTTCAGAGACTCGGGATCAAAGTTCATCACTGCACCTTTAAAAACCCAGCAGGTGAGTCCAGACCCCGTCACTCACTCTCTGGTTCTGCTTCTGTCTCAGATCTGCTCAGTGACCTGATGGACGTGGCTGCAGAAACTTCTCCAGACCAATGAAACCCCGGCCACAGAAACCTGGTCCAGAGAAATCCTGAACCAGGACCAGCACAGAGCTTCAGCTCGGCTTCATGTGAGACCCGGACCTGAGCCAGACTGAAGACCAACCTCTCACTCGCACTGTTTTAGCGCCTCCTGCAGGTTCATTTCAAACATTTAGTAGATTAGAGTTTGTCTGAGGAAGTTCTCTCTGAAGCTGCAGAACCTTAAAGGTCCAGTGTGTGACATTTAGATGAAGCAGCACAAAGATAAAAAATAAAAAAGACTGTGTTTATGATTGTATGAACACATGAATGTATAAACTGTATGAGCAGCTCCTCTCCACTAGAGGGCGTGTAACCACCATGTTTTTACTGTAGCCCAGAATGGACAAACTAAACACCTGTAGAGTTTGAATGAGAATTGAAGCCTGACATAGGTTCTAATACATGTTTGGAAGAGAAGGACACTTTGCCACTAGATGGCGCTACACACTGCACCTTTAACATCTCATGGACATCAGCTGTTTTCTTTAAAATATTTAATATTCAGCAGAGAGAAGATCAGAGGAACATGAACCAAGTTTGTTTTCAACTAAAGAATAAATGCGATTTTCTTTTCTACTTCCTGTATGTTGTTTCTACTTCCTGTTTGTTTTATCGCTGATGTCAGACTTGACGCATCATCAGTGAAACAAGTTGTTGTGAGACAGGTTTATTACTGACAATGTGAAGGTGTTCACCTGTTTGATCAGGTTCACCTGAGAGGAGAGACACCGGTGAACCTGAGACTGTCAGAAGGACAGGACGTGGTTAGCAGTGAAGCTAGTTAGCTGAATAAGCTAATGTTAGCACTCCTCTGCTCTCGGCATCTTTATAAATATAGAAAATTAACAAAGAGTAAAGTGTTGGCACCTCAGGGTTCATGGATCCATCAGCTGGGGAAATGAAGGTCCAGCAGAGTGAAGTCCTGACTGATGAGGGCGCTGTTCTCATCACACAGGAAGTGGCTGCGGACGCTGATGATGACGCTTTTCTTCGGGAGGGCGACGAGAGAGAGGAGCCGCTCTGCTGCCACCTGGATGTACTTCACCTCCGAGCCTGGAGCTGACACACACACACACACACACACACACACACACACACACACACACACACACACACACACACACACACACACACACACACACACACACACACACAACACACACACACACACACACACACACACACACACACACACACACACACACGTCAGTAATTGGCTGAGGAGTGTACACACGTGACCTCTGGTGACCTCAGGCGACAGACAGTGTGCGTCTCACCTGAGCTCCTGTGGAGTTTATCAGGTGGAGCTTCGAGGATCTTCTCAAGAGGAAGAGGAGGAACCTGAACACACATCTGACTGTGGCCCCGCCCACTCACAGTAAGCACACCTGGCCTGGGACACACACACACACACACACACACACTGAGCGAAAGTCAAATGTACCATGGTAAATGTGAGTATACAGTCAATCACAGTGACATCATCAGTACCTGTAGTAGCGGCGCACGGCGGTGTGGGGCAGACAGGGGTAACAGGGGCCGTAGATGCCGTTGGTGTCGGTGGCGAGCTCGGCACAGCAGCGACCACAGCCGGTGTAGGTGACGTCCCCGCTCAGTGTCTCCAGGACACTGTCCATCTGTGTGGATCCGTCCAGGAGCTGCTGAGGTGCATTCTGGGAGGAGGGAACGTCCTGGAAGTGGAAGGAGGTGACGTGAACGCTTAGCTCCGCCTCCCCTGGTGGAGAGAGAGGGAGAAAACACATGGAACCTGACCGTGTCCTCGTGTCCTCAGCTCATGTGCTCTGATTACAACGATGATTTATTGTCAAGTTTAAAGAAAGTAAAGAAAGTCTGTTGGTCAGTGAGTTGACGTCCAGCTCACCGCTGTATCTCTGGGACAGCAGCGTCTCCACGTCCAGCTCCACACTGCAGCCGCCGCCACTTCCTGTCTGATTCTGTCGCGGTGCCAGGAAGTCCCGAACCCGCCGGTCAGTGGCGTGAAGCGGTCGGACGGAGCTCCAGGGGGTGGAGTGTAGCTCGGGAAGGTCAGAGGTCAAACCGTCCCGCACCAGGAGGACACGGAAATCCCAGACCGCCGCTGAGACAGACATTTAATTCATTCATTAGTCTGTGTGTGTGTGTGTGTGTGTGTGTGTGTGTGTGTGTGTGTGTGTGTGTGTGTGCGCGCGCGCGTGTGTGTATACCTCTGTCTCTATTGAAGCGAGGTAGCCAGTCCACAGCAGCTCTCCACAGCACCAGCGTCCCCTGGTGGCCGTCCGGCTGCTCAACAGTCAGAACAGCTTTCAACTGAAGTGCTGATCTGCAGCGAGACTCCGCCTCACTGCGCCACTCTGACACACACACACACACACACACACACAATGATTTATGTGTAAAGGGACACCTCCAATATATTCCTGTGTAACCAGATTATTATCAGTGATATAAGCACCACACACACTCTCACACACACACACACACAGGTATGTGTCACGCCCCCCGCCCCACCCAACCTACCCTCACCTGAGCTGATGTGTGTGTGTGTGACTCGCAGCAGGGCGTGGACCAGCATATTGACTCTCAGTGACCTCAGGGTGGCGTAGGGGAGGCGGTTCAGGTCCTGAGGGGCGTGGTGTGGCAGAGACACCAGCAGGGGGCGCCGCTCCCGCAAGTATCCACACAGAGAGCTGAGAGACAGGGCATCAACATGCTGCAGAGCTGGGGAGAGAGAGAGAGCGAGAGAGAGAGCGAGAGCGAGAGAGAGAGAGAGAGAATGACAGTCAGCGGTGGAGGAGATGCCCGATTGGTGGCAGGGTGGGCGGGGCTGTACCTGTGGGTGAGGTGGAGGTGGTGATTGGACCGAGGTTCAGCAGTTTAGTGGAGAAGGTGGTCTGCAGCAGCGTCTCCCCTCTCCACCTGTCTTCATTCACCTGCAGACCTGACACGGCGCAGTCACACCTCAGTGACACGCCCACAGCTGGCGAGGGGGCGTGGTTCTGTGAAATCGTGTTCTACCTGTGATGAGCAGAACGTCTCCCGGATTCACGGTCAACACCCAGAACGCCGCCCGGCGCCACAGCACCACCTTCATCTCCACCGCTGACTGGTCCGTCACCACGATGGACGCCAGCGGGACAAACGTCCCGGCCGACGGCCCCGACTTCACCTTCAACAACAAGTATCAAAATCTACATGTGTCAAACAGAACGGGGGCGGGGTTTGAATGAGAACTTTTTTTTTTTTAAAGAAGACCTCATGGCGGCCTCTCACCTTGACCTCCTTCAGGTGACAGGGATAAACGACCGCCACCAGGACCGAGTATCGAGCCCCCGCTACGCGACACTGGACCAGTGTGGTGGTGGGAGCTCTGACCCTGGACGGCGCCTCAGTCGCAGGCTCTTCAGAGATTCGAACCTTCTTGAATTCGGGGGATTTGACGGGAGATTCATGAGCAGGTGTGGACGCCGCCGCCTCCTGTGAGCAGAGCACGCCATCTGAAGTCACCTGGAGGACCACGCCCCCCTCCCCCCTCCTCTGGGGCGAGCAGATCTGACTGAAGAGCTCAGCCGAGGATCCGGGTGACGGGGACATGGGACTGAAGAGCTCTGGCGTGCTGGAGGAAGCCGACGGTGACGTTCGGGTGTGTTTGGTTGGGGTTTGAGGGGGCGGGGTTTTACCAGGACTGCCTGCTGATTGGCTCCCTCTAAGGATTAAAGCCTGACTCAGCGTCCAGGTGGAGAGGAACTGAGTGGTGGTGCACAGACGAGGTGACACCTGATGAAGAGGTTCAGGTTGTTGTGATCCAGGTTGTTGTGGTCCAGGTTGTTGTGGTCCAGGTTGTTGTGGTCCAGGTTGTTGTGATCCAGGTTGTTGTGATCCAGGTTGTTGTGATCCAGGTTGTTGTGGTCCAGGTTGAGCAGCAGGGAAACAGTGGTCTAGATATCCATGAAGTGCAGCTGAACAAGGATCTGCCTGATCCGGTTCCTGGTGGTTGGAGCAGAGTTCCACCTGCTCCCAGTTAATATCACAGTGTGTTTGCTCTGGTTCTGGCGGCGTCTCTGTGGTCCAATCAGCTGCAGCGGAGGCGTGGTCCTGTCCAGGGTTTGTTGGGTCAGTGTGGACTCGAGACCTCTGAGTAGAATCATCCGTGTCTGTGTCGTCTCTGCTGCTTCCTGCTGCAGCTGAGCAAGAACCGGGAGTTTGGATTTCATCCACCACGTCATTAGCATTAACAGTTGTCATCAGCTAGCTTAACTTAGCATAAACACTGGAAACGGTTGTCATCAGCTAGCGTGGCCTAGGACGCCTACTGTTGGAGACTGGAAGCGGTTAGCTTAGCATAAGGAGCAGAAACAGCAGGAAACGTTGGTTTGTTCATGTAGAAGTGGTGACGATCACGTACAGGTGTGTCCCTGAACGTCTCACCTGTTACGAGCCTCAGACGTCCGTCCGTCCAGGTGAGCTCCAGGCGTCTCCACCCAGCAGGGGGCCCATCCTCAATCCCCCCCACAGTTTCAGTCACTGAGGTTGGGTCAGAGGGAGGAGCAGGAGGAGCAGGAGGAGGAGGAGGAGCTCCCAGGAAGACGTGGATGGTGGGTCGCTCACACATCCTGAGAACATAAACATAAAGCTTTACTTAGATGTTGAATTATTCACTTTTCAGTTCATTTGAACACTTCAGGTGTTTGACATGTTTTACATGTTCATGTGTTTCACATGTTTTACAAGTTCTCATGTTTCACATGTTTTGCATGTTCGTGGGTTTTACATGTTTTAGATGTTCAGTTGTTTTACAGGTTCATGTGTTTCACATGTTTTAATGTGCACGTGTTCCTAAGTTTTACATGTTCACTTGTTATTATTGATTTGTGCAGTCATAAGGTTCAGCTGTCACAAACACTGACTCTCAGCTCACATGTTCAGAGAAACCAGCAAGGGAGTGGTGCCTGGTTTGGCAACAGTTCTGAGAGGCGGAGCTGGTGCTCCGATGGTGGAAACACAAAGAACCGGCGCCAAGTCAGAACTGGCACTGGAACCTGTTGGGTGGGAAAGGGTGTGGGCGAGATGGAGATGATTTGGACTGACCAGAGTTGTGGTCATGTTGTCCATGTTAGTCTACATCATGTGACGTTGACAGAGTGAGACAGACCTCTGATGTGTCCACAGCCTCCGTCCTCGTCTCTCAGCTTCCGTCTCCTGTTTCAGACCCCGCCCCCTCGGCTTCCAACCACCTGCTGCCGTCGGTCAGCACCACGAGTGGGGACGTGACGAGAAGTGCCTGATCAGCTGCATGTCACGGTGCCGCCTCCACACGCCTGCAGAGAAATTCATGATCACAGATTCTTTTCAAACATCAGCTCAGTGAGAGAGACGTGACAGGTTCACATTCTTAGGTCATTCACACTGCAGATGTAACGTCCGCAACTAATTTGTCTGATGGTGAATACCATTTATACGCTATGTAATGTTAAGTACGTGAGTCAATCTAATGTGCCTCAGACATGAGATACTGACTTACAAGAACTGTAACTCACATCCAGTCCAATATGTTTTGCAGAATATTGAGGAAAATGTGTAAAATTCCACAATATAAAAAACAATGACATTTATATTTCACTATATTTGTCATTATTTATTAGTTATTATGATGATTATTCATTTGTATTTTGACCATTGCGATACTTTATACTTTTCTGTGGTTTCTGTGACACATCTGGTTTAAACAGGTAAAAGCTGAAAAAGTCTAATAATCACTGATGTAAACACAGATGTAAACACTGGTCAAATGTGTTTACATTCACCAGACGATAAGAATGTTTGCAACTACAGTTCTGATAGTTTGCAGGAATATGATATATAAGCAGATATATAAATATAGATACAAATTATTACTCTCACCATACCTCAGCGATGTTTTGTCGACAAATGCTTTTATTTTGAAAGACTTAACCGGAAGCGTGCTGCTAGCAAATGAAGCTAAATAACTTCAGCGAACATAAATACTTAATAACTGCGTAAAATGAGTCAAAAATATCCGCGCGAGTCTAAATAACACTTTATCTGGTGTGCGTGATTCACTTAAACCTCACTTTGATCCGGTATGGTCACTTTTAAAGTGCTAACGCTAAGCTAATGCTAAGCTAACCTGGTGAAGACTTACCGCCGTCTCACCCGTTACTTCCGTTAACTCGACATCTGACGCATGTAAATAGACGGAGCGTCACACGCGCACGGCTCGTGCGCGGTTCACGCACGTACCGGTGTAGAGTAACAGGAAGAGGCGGGAGGAGGAGCCGCGGCTGCGGGACAACTTTTACTCTTCCCCGGATCCATTTCCTCGTCCTGTCCGGCGCTGTCCTGCTCTCATCGTCCCGTAGCTCCCTCACTGTTCCCGGGGCCGCAGACCTCCACTGACCCGCTGACATGTTCCGGTACCTGGGAGAGGTCCTGACCCGTGGGGCGGGCACCGTCCTGGCCTCGGGCTGCTCCGCTGCAGAGTCCACACTCCCGGTGTCCTCCGTTCTGCTGCGGCACCGGGGCTACAGCCAGGCCGTGGACCGGGACGACGACCCCAACTTCTTCACCATGGTGGAGGGCTTCTTCGACCGGGGGGCCGCAATCGTGGAGGACCAACTGGTGGAGGACCTGAAGACCCGGGACAGTCTGGAACAGAAGCGGAAGACGGTCCGCGGGATCCTGAGGATCATCAAACCCTGTAACCACGTCCTGAGCCTCAGCTTCCCCATCAAGAGGGACAGCGGAGAGTGGGAGGTGGTCGAGGCGTACCGGGCTCAGCACAGCCAGCACCGGACCCCCTGCAAGGGAGGTGAGGAGGGGGGAGGGGCACACACACACACACACACACACACACACACACACACACACAGACCGTTACTAGTCTGACAGTTTGTGTCTTTGTTTCAGTTGATTAATTATAATTAATGAGGAGGTAAATATTACCCATGATGCTCTGCAGGAGGAGACTCGACAGATCTCACCTCTGTCCCAGGGACAATGACGTCACTGTGGACCCTCCACAGCACATAGCATCGAACCTGCTCCATCAGCTGTGTTTTATTTTGAAAGGTTAAAACACGTCTTCACAATGAAGGGAAATAGAAAGTTATTATAATCCAGAACTCGTATCATTCAGTACTCAAAGGGCCACTGAGTGACCACAGGTTACAAGTGGGACTCGAACCTGTGACCTTTGCTTCCAAAGGAGACTGCTCTAACCACTGCGTCACTGCCACATGTTAATCTGGAAGGGTTTCATCTGATTCATTGTCCATCTTTAACTGACCACTTGTTTTATTTTAATGTCTTTGATGCAAACGTTCAATAATCGACGGTGAACCTTGTCGGTGCAAATCATTTCCGAATAGATCTGAAGCCAGAGACAGTGATGACATTCCAGCTCACCAACTGAGAGATGCAGCAAAACATCAACTCAAAACATCATCTGACACAGTGAAGAACCACAGACAGGAAGCAACACACTCAAAAACAGGAAGTGAAGCCATGTTAGACAACCGAGAAGGTTTCAAAAAGAAAAGTAGAAACTCTGAGCTGCAAAAACTTTCCAGTTGTTTTTAAAAAACGGTTTGAACAGGTTCAACCTGGTCCTGGTTCCTGGTTCAACCTGGTCCTGGTTCCTGGTTGAACCCGGTCCTGGTTCCTGGTTTGGTTTGAGGACTGTGAATGTGATGAAGTGATTCTGACATGTCAACAGTTAATATTAGGAGGTTCAGAGGTGAAGTTTCCTCCCCTGACAGGAATGTTGACTGTCTGGTGGGTGTGTGTGTGTGTGTGTGTGTGTGTGTGTGTGTGTGTGTGTGTGGGAG